>CABEEJ010001998.1:0-15962 GCA_901482245.1 Timema douglasi
CTAGGCAAACTATCCTGCAGTCATGTGAGGAGGTATAGCATACCGCGTGGGCTGAGCCAGTGAGTTGCTACCTTACAATCTCGACGAAGTGTACATGTATAACATTTTATTCCGGAAATGTCTTACTAAAGGATAGGAATGAGTCGAAATATGTGTTCTGGATAGGGATTTTATCCCAGGAATTTTAAGTTAATTCACCACTCATCTACAGACTGGGGATACCCAGATCTTTATCTACTTCCTAGACAAACTTTCCGCTATCTCCCGTGAGACTATGGACACTTTCTGACTGAACTGTAATGCCATTCAGAAATATTTCCTGTTCCATAGGAGATAGCGGGAAGGTGGTCTTGGATAACAATTATGTATTACTTGGCCAAACTATTATATTTGTTGATTACGGTTAGAGCCGTATCCAATTATCGTTTTCTTTAAATTGAAAAATTACAACTGAACACGGGAATCGAACCCGGGATTTTTTTTGCTTAGTACGCCAACTCTCCGACCACTGAGATATTGAGGAGTCGACAAGTGCCCAGCGTCATTCTTCACTCATATTTTAAGGCAAAGTCTGTGATGGACGTGCGGAAATGGTCAGCTACATATGAGCAATCAATTAAGATCACGAGCTATCAGATAGCTCAGCCACTTCCAACTCCGTAAGGCTTTTTGCTGCCAAGTACAATGACGACTGTACGAATGAGAATTGGCGCACTAACCCAAAGGTTTCGGGTTAGATCCCCGTGTCCATGTGTATTTTTTTAAATTTATAGAATAATAATATGGCTTTGATGGTGAAATTAAGGCTTCCACCTTCTCTTATTAAACTTAACCAAAATTGTCGATTAAATGAGTTGGTCTAGAGACTGCAAAGCAGATCGTGTCGTGCATTTCTTAATTCCTTAATTTCACGACCGAGCTACCAAAAGCAGGCAATTTGCAGGTTTTACATTGAATCAGTTCAATTATAATTGTATTACATTGTTGAAGAAGATATTACATGAACAAGAAGCTGAATATTTATTAATAGGTGTTCTGTCTTATGAAAGGTCCATTTCTTTTGTCAATGAACTTAGACCGTCAATACGCCCAATTCCCTCCCTCCTCCTTCAGCTACCAGAATTTTCTTCTTTCCTGATAAAATTAAAAAATTATGAGTAGTGATTGGAATATTATAAGGAATGTATAAAGTTGAGTTATCTTGAGGAGTAATTCTGAGAGATTAATATTAAATCCGTAAACTTGATGCGAGGTATTATGGAGAGTGGGTTTCCAATAGTTTATGATCTCATTAATCAATGCTTTAAAATTGTAATAGTAATAACGCCTTAAGAGTCTTAGGAGATGGCGGGAAGTGTCTCTTGAATAAATATTAGATCCTGGGTACCTCAGCCGGAAAAGTAGTAACAGATTCAGCCAATAGTAGTCAAACTTTGTAAATAATTCAACTCAGTCAATGCAATAATAGCAGGAACATATAAACAAATGTTAAATTTACATTCAAATACATCATAATTATAATGTTTATTGCGCTGGCAAGAGACAAACCAGGGAGGTGCGTAAATTCTGAGGCCCTAAGCCCAATTTATGGTTACAGTTTGTCGTATTCCGCTTAATTGTGTATGATTCCTGTATCAAGACCATTTCAGGTGATAGCATTCGCATATCAACTAATACATTTTAACTAATTTTGTTGGCACCACGTCTTATTACCCGTTCGGGATGTACGTCTATTATATGTACTAATTAAACTAATGGGTTAGGGAGACTCAATTTAGAGGAAACACACCCGCATTTGCGTGGAGGAAGACTGGAAAACCATTCAGGAAAACCACCCTCAGTGCACCCAACAGGAATTGAACCCCAACCTCCCCGCCTTCGGCAGTATAGTCCAACAGGGGTGTAGCGCGATAGACCACGCGGCAACTGAAGCGGGTTATACATTTTAATTAATACTATTTTTTTAGTTTGTATTGCATTTATAATTAAATCAGTTTGTGTAGAAAGGAACTAGATCACAATAAGGCTTATTTGGGGTTTACTTTCTCTCTATCTTACAGGTAAAGAAAGTATTGTGATGGTCAAAAAATCAACCTCGAGATTTTGATGAATCTTGACGTTTCATGACCCCTGAATCCTAAAAAGTTGTTTTTGATTTTCCGTCTGTCTTTCTGTCTGTCTGTCTGTCTGTCTGTCTGTCTGTACCTCCAACTAGAGCCTAAACTATTTTATCGATCAGGATAAAACTTGGTGTTTAGGGTTTTCATAGGGTTGCCCCGAGGGATTTTTGTAATTGGATATCTAAACCTAAAATTAAGCCTAGTTTACTGAAGGGTACAAAGAAAAAAAGTCAATTTTCTCCAAATCGACTCTAACGATTTTGATTATATTTAATTTCAAAACATTCATAAATATTCCAAATAAAATGGCTACTCTCAATATTTCGGAAAAATGGCTTTAAGGGCTCCGGTCTTATGCGTAAATTCTCATTTTTTATCATATCTTCTAAAGTCTTTTGAGATATGAAATTACTTATCATTGGAAATATGTAAATCTACGTATAATACAAATATTTTATTCGAAACATAGTTTTATAAGACAAATATCTTTCAAGCTATACGCAAATATATATATTTTAACTTTTTGAACACTAAATTTAAAGTATTGCGACTGTAAAAAAAATCTAACCCAAAATTTTTATAGACGTCTCATGACCCCACGAACCCTAAAAAGTGGTATTAACGATGCCGTCTGTCTGTGTGTCTTTTCAACCCCAAAATTAAGAGTAGTTTAATGGAAAAAAATATCTCAAAATCGGCTCTAACGATTTTGATTAAAATTCGTGTCTTAGGCGTTGATTAATATTGTAAATAAACTGGCTATTTTCATTTCCCCATGAAAATGACTTTACAGAAGCGGAAATTTCAGTATCTCCGCAACTATTTGAGATACTGAATAACTAATCATTGCAAAATTGTAGTGATATTTAAAATAAAAAACTTTTATTTGTAATATATTTTTATAAAACTAAAAGTTTCTGAGATATTGGCAAATATATTAATACCATTTTGTGAGCTTTAGTTGTAAAGATACACTACTTAATTTTTAACGCAATAATTATCCAATGCCATAGAGGAATTAAATATAAGTAAGTCTCTCAAAAAGATTATCTTGGTGTTCCTTAAACCTCTTAGGAGAAATGTTTGTACAAAAATGATATATCTCTTTCATTTTAGACTCAATAGTAAATATTTACATTTTTTATTGGTCAAAATTTATAAATGAGGAACTTAATAGCTATGCGATGACTTGAAGATGTGAAATACCTAATAAAATGTCAAAATTTTAGCCGAAAGTCGAAATTTTAATACGAAGTGTTGACCTTTGTGGACCCAATTTGATCTTTTTTTATCGGTCCAAACATACAAATGAGGGAGGACATTAGTTCTTTAAAAATAAAATTATAAAATTTAAAATCGGGACTCAAAAAATGTTTTACATGGGTATAGTGCAAAATATTCTTGGTTTTGCTAGTATATATTATTTCATTTCACATATATTACGAGTTTTGACTAAATATCTCTATATTTAAACAATAGAGCGAGAATGTACGTCCGGAGCTCTGTACCATTTATTTTTAATAACAAATTAAGTTTTTTGTGTTGATACATCAATTGGTAAGATCAAAGTCACTCTATTCATCATGGTGACAATGGTGATAGCTACAAATTGCACAGAAACACGGTGTAAATGAATTAGTTCCTTTCAACAACAATTTGTCTAGTAGCTTATTGACCTTGCCATAAACAATCACCTCTGATGAGACTCAAAAATAGATGAAATAGTTGTATATTTTTTTTCATTCAACATAGTGTTAGTAGGTAAACTNAAACTACACACACACACACACACACACACACACATATATATATATATATATATATATATTAGCATTAGTATAGAAATAAGATAAATAAAAATTATATCAGAAATCCGGAAATAAAATGGTTATACCCAAAATTTAATCACAAACCTCTGAAAGAAACATGAAGCAATCCAAACAAAAGATGAAACAATTAGCTTTTTTTCTTTCTCTTGAAAATTTACAAATTTGACTTTATTCCTGCTTTCCCGCACTGATTAGATTTTTTTTACAACTAACTATATGGAACTTAAAAAGTTAATTGCTGCAATTACAAAAGTACTCCACATATACCTATCTTGAGCAAGTTATATCCAGTCCACCTCATTGCACCCTATTCCTAACTGTATTTAGTTCTATCCAGTCCACCTCATTACACCCTATTCCTAACTGTATTTAGTTATATCCAGTCCACCTCATTACACCCTACTCCTAACTGTATTTAGTTATATCCAGTCCACCTCATTACACCCTATTCCTAACTGTATTTAGTTCTATCCAGTCCACCTCATTACACCCTATTCCTATCTGTATCTAGTTATATCCAGTCTACCTCATTACACCCTATTCCTATCTGTATCTAGCTTTATCCAGTCCACCTTTTTACACCCTTTCTCTTCCAGGTCCATTATAATTTTATCCTGCCATCTGCGTCTAGGTCCTCCTAATGGTATTTTTACAGCTTATCCTACATTAATTGTATTTACCTTATTAACAGCTCACACTTAAACATAAAAATCACTTATTTTAAATAATAAATTATAAAAATAAATAAAATAAGTGTAGGCTATATGAATCGGGTGAAATATTTTCTTTAATACAAACGCAACACCAAACCAATGTGACGATTCGTGAAGCTATTTTTCAGTTTCTTGATAATTTACGGTTGAGTTTCCTTGCAGACAGTTGTTGGGAATGTGAGGAGGGGGAGGTTCAACAAACATTCATGTCCGAAGCAGATGAGTCTAAACCACGCGAGGTTTCAAAGAGCGAAAGAGCTGCACCGTTGTACCAACAGCAGGACATTAATTTTATTACAGAGTAGAATGACTCAATAATAGAGGCTTGGTTACCTACCTCCTCGGGCGAAATAAGAGAGAGAGGCTTTACTAGTCCTTAAAGAAACTGTTTCAAACTCGATGATTGTATCAGATATGCGATGGTCACTACCCGCAGATAATGGCAGAATAATCAGCCATCATGGTTGAACGAACGGGTAGTTTGGTGGACTTTAATAAGAGAATTAAGGACTCGATTCCCAACCGGATGCACCGGATTTTACCTAGACCACAAATCAATATAAGTTTAGGCTGCTCGCATATTTATTAATTAAGCTTGTATGGTAGGGTTAAATAAAGTATAATCTAGAGGAAATGTTCCCGCCTTTGTATGATGCGATATTGGTGAAACATTTGAGAAACAATCACCCTCACTTCTAGCTAGATCTCCTCGTCATCGGCTTAGCATAGTAAATGAGTTTGACATTTAGACAGCATGCCCACTAGCACGCGCGGGTGGATTAGAGGATGTTTATTTTAATAATTATGATTTTTTTGTCCTCTCTGCAAACGAGTTTTGGTGCATTAGCTTACCATTTTGTCAATATGATCTTCCAGTAAATAGTTTAGATCGTTGAAAGTCAAAACTTGTCTTAATGTGTAATTTTAAGAATAATTATAATATATTAGTGAGTATTAACTAATGAATTCGTGTCTACCAGAATACAGCCCTATTATTTATTATCTTTAAAAAAAAGTACTCATGTGTTGAACTGGATTGCCTCATGGCTTTTGAATTAATATACGGGTCTCGACCAATCACAGAACACACATATGCCACCAAATGGAAACATAAGGGCTTGATTTTTTTCTTCTTCGCCATTTCGTGGCCAGTAGTATCCAATTTAAAAAAATACTGTTTCGTATACGTTTGATGTTAAAATATAAGATAAAACTTTTCGTTTTACTTCTATAATCTACCATACCATGCATGAAAATAATAGGTTGAAATTAAATTAAAATAATGTGTATATAAAAAAATGCGTTCAGGCTACAATCCCATTTTTATAAGAGAACCTTATCAGACAACTGGAAAAGTTACTGCATTACTGGAATTCAGGTGTTGATTCGGAGTTTTGCATAGTGAACTATGTACATATCTGGATAAACACCTGAATTCCAGTAATTAGGCCTGATAATGAGGTAAATTGCACCAAAACATGTTGCCTCTAGAAATTTGATGCTAATCCTCACGTCAATAAGGAGATGAGATCCAATCATTTAAGATAAGGAATGGAAACTTTCATATAACATGTTGTTACTAGAATTATAAGTTAAAAAAATAAAAAATAATGGGAGTTTAGTAAACAAGTGGTAATACTAGCTTTTACGTTCGCAATATTGATTAATTTATCTATTTTTATATTATAACCATAATTAATGCAGTATATTGTTTATTTGTAGCATAGCCCTAGGATATTACTTTTAGGAAATCTGCCATTATTGGATTGTGCAGGTGCTGAAATTATATCAAAAGTAGTAGCCAGATAATAAGGCTGTCAACGCTGATTTCCCAACACACCAAAAGCTGGGCTATGGATAAAAGAATAATATAAACGTGCCACTCCACTGTTAGAAATTAAAACTATAACGTAAGAACGCGAGTGCTTGCAATGCTAGCGCCCAGAACTAAGAGAATTGATATACAAAATTCTTAGGTTATTTGTCCCTAGTGGATCGATATTAATGATGAGTATCGATTACTCAGTCAATAAGACCAAGGTCGATATTGAATTTCTTCCTCAAATTTTGCTAATGTGGTAAATTACTACGAAATAAAATTCATGACTGCAACGTGAATAGCAGCCGATTCGAAAATATTAAGGACCGGTTCGGTGAATCTGGGAAATTTTAGAAACAGGTTTGTCCGAACCGGACAAAATGTAATTATAAAAAAAACACATTAAGTGTCCTTTTATTTTAAGTTTATCTCGATGCCTCGAAGAGAGAAGTATTGCGATCATAAAAAAAAAATCGAGCTCGAAATTTTGATAAGGCCTGTGTTACACGAGACTAGTCTACTAGGTGCTAGTAAAAACAACAAATCAGCGTTATGTGAACCAACTAGCGGTCAGTAGTACTCGCTGGCAAATGTTTTTATTACGGTTAGTCAAGTTGAGTATGTTTAACTTTACTAGTGCTAGTCGACGGTACAAGGGTCACGTGACCGACTCGCAACTAGCTCTCAACTATCCCAGCGTGAAACCCAAGAAATAACGTTTGTGCCACAACAAGCGTCTCAAAAATCTATACATCACGTCTTACCACAACAGACAACATTCTAATACAAACAACCAGCCAACCAGCAAAAATACTGTGCTCGCCACTAGTTTAACTAGCCTCGTGTGTCAGAGCTACTAGCCGCTAGTCGGTCTTGCTAGTTAAAGCAGGTTTTACTATCGGCCAGTAAACTAACCCCGTGTACCACAAGGCTTTAAATGTCGACGTTGCATGACTCTCTGATAGCGTTGTCCTCGTGGTACCGTCTATTTCCATCTATGACTAGAACCCAAACCGATTTATCAAACGGTCAAATATTTTGTATATAGGGTTTTTATGAGGTTCCGCCTCAAGAGGTTTTGGAATTATAATGGAATTATGGAAGTATAACCCTAAATTAAGGGTAGTTTTCTGAAGGTCCAAAAAAAGAGAATAATATTTTCTTCAAATCCACTCAAACTATTTCGATTAGATTTTCTATCTAGACACTGGTTAACAATATAATAGAATGGCAATTCTTATTTTCTCATTAAAATTACTTTGAGGGTAGCTTACATGAGAATAAATTTCCTATTTTGAACGTATCTACACGACCATTTGAGATACCAGATTACTTATCACTGTAAAGTTGCAATACTATCGATATTAAAATCTTTTATTTGAAATATATTTTTATAAATTCAATAGTTTCTGAGCTACAAGACAACATATTAAGTCTATATTTATTTTTTCGTGGAGGTCTTTGAATTGTGACAGAAATAGTCAGTTTTTCTCGATGTTTGTGTAACAGTTTATATAATTTCATCCAAGCTATTTCGTGGAGTTACCCAAGAATTTAAATTATTTCGTTTCACAAACTTTACGAGTTGCTTTCTGTCTTAATACCTCTCAGGGTTGTCAGAATATTTGCATAAGTGGAAGAGTAACAAGGAAGGTAGAATATAGATTAAATGTACCCACATTTGTGTGGCATGGAAAAGCCTTTATAAAAAACTACTCTCGGTACACACGACCAGGATTAGAGTCCAGAGAAGACTATATTGCGATATATTCTGTGTAATCACCTTCGGTGGGTCAATTTTTATTACGTATATATTGTGAGCAACCGTATTTGAACTTCCAAGAAAGAAGTAGAACCTACAGTCCAATTTTATAAGAAGGCCCTTAACTAACATCATGAAAAGTTTTTCATACGTCAAGTCATTTGGCCTGCCGATGTCACTTTTGTTAAATATTATACATACCTATAAAATAATAGGTACTAATATAATAGTAAAATGTTAATAATGTCGACATGAACCAATATGTTAATATTTTCCCCTAAAAGGACCTTCCAATGAAAATTGGACTCCAGTTTGCCACAGAGCTATTCAAGAAGATTCCCATCATGCTGAGCAGAGTAAAAGGGGAGTGTTCTCCGCTCCCCCGATAGAAGAAAAAACACATCGCGGCGGAGGGAAAGCTCCGCGTCTAGACGTTTGGTAGCCCTGGAGCGATGCGTGGGAGGAGACTCATCATCTTTCGGTGCCGTAAGTTGGTTACTTGCCATGCATGGGTTTTGTTTGGACTATTGCTATACTATGGACTGAGAAGAGAGCAGTCAGGACCATTATTCATGCTCGTCATCTCTCGGTAGATTATTAGCCTGACGGTAACTTAAGTGTAAAGTGTGTAAAGTAGGGTTTAAGAGCAGAAGATGTGAGCTAGTGCAAAGTGCAGACTTAGAGCAGAATGAGGACTTGGATCAAAAGATGCACGTTAGAGCATAATACGGGTTTGGATCAAAAGATGCACGTTAGCGCATAGTACGGGTTTGGATCAAAAGATGCACTTTAGAGCATAGTACGGGTTTGGATCAAAATATGAATGTTAGAGCATAGTACGGGTTTGTATCAAAAGATGCACGTTAGAGCATAGTACGGGTTTGGATCAAAAGATGCACGTTAGAGCATAGTACGGGTTTGGATCAAAAGATGCAATGTTAGCGCAGAATAAGGACATATAACAGAAGAGGCATGTTAGAGTATAGTACGGGTTTGTATCAAAAGATGCACGTTAGAGCATAGTACGGGTTTGGATCAAAAGAAGCACTTTAGAGCATAGTACGGGTTTGGAACAAAAGATGCACGTTAGAGCATAGTACGGGTTTGGATCAAAATATGAATGTTAGAGCATAGTACGGGTTTGTATCAAAAGATGCACGTTAGAGAATAGTACGGGTTTGGATCAAAAGATGCATGTTAGAGCATAGTACGGGTTTGGATCAAAAGATGCACGTTAGAGTATAGTACGGGTTTGGATCAAAAGATGCACGTTAGAGCATAGTACGGGTTTGGATCAAAAGATGCACGTTAGAGCATAGTACGGGTTTGGATCAAAAGATGCAATGTTAGAGCATAGTACGGGTTTGTATCAAAATATGAATGTTAGAGCATAGTACGGGTTTGTATCAAAAGATGCACGTTAGAGTATAGTACGGGTTTGTATCAAAAGATGCACGTTAGAGTATAGTACGAATTTGGATCAAAATATGCAAGTTAGAGCATAGTACGGGTTTGGATCAAAAGATGCACGTTAGAACGGTATGTGACTAGAACAGTGTATGGTTCTAGATGTTGAATCCCGATATATTCAGTGGCGATGCAAAGAACTACGAAACACATTAATCACGGTTTGTTTTGTCAAAGTTCCTCAACCTCGACATGACTGCTACTCTTACCTTCAACCCGTGATCGCGAGTTCACATCCGGGTCAAGGCATTTAAGTGGTAGCGACCACTGCGGTTTAGCATTTTGATGAGGGAGAGAAGTATTATTTTATTTTGTTCTCATTTGTTTTTCTGTTTTGGTTGCGTCTCTAGCCAATATGCAAACTTGTTTGGTTGGTATTTTCCCGGACTTGCACTATAATACAGAGGATTAACAACTCAAAAGGATATGTATAGTAGGATGTTGGGATGGAGAAACATTTAGAAATAGCTGTTCGGTAAACAATGATATAACATTTTATAATGTTATTTTAAATATATTAATGATATACACCAAAAGTGACATGTATATCAAATGACTTTACGTATAAATAGGCGAAAGTTTTTTTGCACTGCGTCTTACTACCCGTTCGGACTATAAACATATGTACTAATTAAGCTACTGTGCAAGGGATTAGAACGGTTTAATTTAGAGGATGTGTGCCTGCATTTACGTGAATGGAGAGTGGAAAAGAGTTTAGGAAACACATCCTCATTACAACCGAACGGAATTCAATCTCCGATCTCCCCGTCACCGACAGTCCAGTCTATTACGAGACTAACGCCTGAAACCATGCGAACACCGATACTGGTAGGTACATATTAAATACCTCTTGAACATATTTTATATTATTTAAAGATATGGCTCGTTGAGAGCTCGGCAAGTGTCAATATCATCTAAGCATTGTAATTTAGACTTGCAAACTTCCTTGATGCTAGTTATTTTATTTCACTTATTTGAAGTATTTACCATGCAATTTGTGAACCGAATAATTATATCAGCACATGAGAATTTATATGAGCGAGAGCGAAAGATCCTACCAATTTTGCCGGAAAAGGTATTTTTAGATACCTTTCAGGGTTATTTTACATGCCACAATCGACATCAGGGTGGCTACAAAACATATTTAACAAAATTCCCTAACTTTTCCAGGTTTTCCAGGCAAAATTTTTCAATTTTCCCTGACTATTTTTTTCAGTTTTAATGGTGAATGATGACTTATTTTATTTATTATTGATCACATATTTAAAAAAATTTGTATCTACTAAACATAAACGATTTTATCAGTTAATTATATAATTAAAATATTATTAACTTTTATTTTAGTGTTTGGTTGTGAAATTAATGGGATAATTTAGACATATTCTTTTATTCTGACTTTTCCTTATTTTTAGTTAAATTCCCTAATATTTCCCTGTTTTCCCTGTCATCCAAAAATTCCCTGACTTTTAAAGGTTTTCCGTTTTCCCTGTCTGTAGCCACCAAGAACATGTGACCGACGGATTTACTTACACCCCGAATAAAGTTGTGCTACGGATTTTTATCGCTCAAGAAAAATCGGTCGACAACGAATATCGGGTCCTGAGGCGAACAATTTATCCCAAGACAAGCGAGATCTACTTGTAGTTAGTAGAGCCAAATCAATGCGTGGTTAAAATCTTGTATTTGCTGGCTGCAGAAACATTGTTGACGTCCCAAGAGATTCGTAGTTCACTAAAAGTGCAGTCCCAGAAGCTAACAACCTTCATTTGTAATGAACGCCAATGGGAACAAAGTCTGACATCTTGGCCTAGCCGGTATTCGCGTCTACTTACTTATCTAAAGGTTCAATCCCCGTCGAGGACAAAAAATGTATCACTGTGAAATTGAGTCTGTTCCCTTTCAATAATTGGAAAATTAACTGACTAAAGTTTGGGAGTGCGTTTGCTTAGAATTATTTTAAAGAGCTCACCTTGGTTTTAAATTAAGTACTAAATATTACTATGACAATGAGAAAATAAATTACTAGTTATTGGTAAGAATACAGCGACAAAAACATTACCACATCATATAAAAAAACGCTTTGGTGGCTACATGAGCTAAGGCGTCACTCTCGTAATAATCTAGATTGCCGATGACGGGGAGATTGAAGTTCGATCCCAGTCTAGTGTACTGAGGGGGGTCTTTCCGAAATGGCTTTCCACTCTCCTTTAACATAAGAGTAATTATTATATAGGCATATAACCTGAACGGGTAGTAAGAAGCGGTGCTACAAAAGTCGAAGAAACCATTATTATCTACTGGTAAGAATACAAACACTAAAGATCTGACATCTAAAAAACTTTGTTAGCTAATGGTAGCAACATGGCCACATAGCCACCTAAAAAGATGTTATTAGCTACTGGCAAGAATAGAACAATTAACAACATTATAATGATAACTAAACAATCGTTATTAGCTAATGATAGGGACACGAGCACTTAATATAACTGTCACCTAGAAAATATTATTAATAAGGGTAAGAATAAGAGATACAAAATACTAAGAAACCTAAAAAAAGAAATAAATAATTGTTCCTTTACAAATGAATATTGTTTTTAAAAGCTAGATAAACTACTAAAGATTGGCACCATCCACTAGGTTTATTAACCTCTGGACGGATAACACTGTATTGATACGTTTTAGCTTGTGAACCAACACCCCACCCTCCCTCTTGATAGCCACTTCCCTCCCTCTGTCAACCAATAACAGCCAGCGTAAGTAATGCGTCATAATTTAGAGTTACGTATTTGGAAATACATTAACAAATTCAAAATTAATTTCCTCCCAAACAATAAACGTGAACCAAATCAAATTCATGTAGTACCATTACTGACAGTCTATATTATAATTGCGGTTTGTCGTAAAATACTATCATTATCGTAATTACAAATGAACAGTTTTAACTAACCAGCATGTTTCCGCACGGGAGGGTGGGAATATACTGGCTATATGTGAATTATGTTTCAAATATGTATCCATAATGCGACAGACACTGTAAAGGTGGTTACTACTCATGATGCAATTGAACAGCATTTATTATTTACTGACGTCACATGAATATAGCGACTATTTATGTTGAAATGTAGATAACTTTAACTTTATAGCTTTACTTTCAACAGAAGGGTTATTAGCTTTTTTTTATTTTAGTGTGTATTATAATGTTCACTTTCTGAATACATTGATTATATCATAACAAGACTTACAAACCAGTCAAATATTACAACAGAAACAATATACATTCGTCAAGCCAACATCCCATGCTGGATTCCAGCCAACTTAACGTTTACGTAAGGTAAAGAGGGTACGATATGGATTCGCTAAATGTAACGTAATGTAAGAACACGAGCAAAACACAGTCTATTCCAGACGGGGAATAAGACGCGGCACCAACTAAAGGTGTTTTCTAGCTCACTTCATCCTAAAGTTATACATTCATTTTCTCTAATAGCCTACACCTTTCGCATTCTTACACCTTTAATTAAGTAACTATTAACCCCTGTGTTAAAACGTACACGTTACCCACTTTAGTGACCGATTGGTCTAAAGGTGTCATTCCCACAATAGACTAGACTGTCGATGACGGGGAGATAAAGGTTCGAATTCCTATTGGGTCCACTGAGGGTGGTATCTCCTAAATTTGTTTCCACTTTCCTTTCACGCAAATGCGGATACACTTTTTTCTACATTCAACCTAGCTCATTCCTAACACATTAGAGTAATTACTACATAGTTGTTTAAACCGAGAGGGTAGTAAGACGCGTAGCTAAAAAAAAAGCATCACCCGGAATCGAGTCAGAGCGTTTTAGACTTGTGGTGGACCACTCTAGCTAAGGGGATGGGTTGGGGTGTGTGATGGGAGAAAAGGCCAACCTAACTATCCCCAGGATATTGTTCCCATTCACCACCATGGTGGTGAAGCTAACAAGCTCATTAGAACATACAAAAAGGGGCGTGCAAATGACTGCAAATTAATGTAACGCTTGTTCGGTCGTACCAAACCTCCATACACAACACTTTTTTTAATCATTTATCTACCTGGTTACTGAACCATTAACAATGCCTCCTCTCCCTTATCCCCCAGCATGTTACAGGTGCTACAAGGACACCACCCCGCCCACCTGTTAGCTTCCACTGCTCACTTCCGGTGCAATGATTCCCCCCCTCCCACCCTCCTTTTCCCTGCCCAAACCTCACCCAAATTATTCCCTCCTACTCCTTCCTCGCGCCAACGGTTGAAAAGCAAACAGTTGGTAGCGCAGGAAGTCGAAAACTCCATTCTAACCGTCCTCCTTGTACAAACACGCACACACATCCGTCACTTGTTTTTATTTGATAGCTTTTGTGCCCATATACTGGATATTATTACCAATACATACTAATTTCATCCTCAAACATACACAGCAACCAAACCAAAGACCATTAATTTACCCCGTGACAAAAAAAAAGTTCGACACTTTAGCCCAGTCGGTAAAGCGTCTGCCTATTAAATCAAGGGTCCCGAATTTGATTTAAAAATATGTATAAATAATTTGTGAAATTGTAGCTTTCCCTTTCACAGTGACCGGTTAAAGAATCAAGTCCGTTTCTAAGTAAAGTGTTCTTATGTAATTAATTAGTTTATAAAATGCAGGGTAAAAAAATCTATTTAACAGTGATATATTTTGATGCTACCGGGAATCGCGTCCAGGACCCTTAGGCGTGTATTACAGAGAAACGTTTACTGACAGATTATGCGTGACGCCACCCGTCAATATCATGTCAATAACCGAGCTATTATACAAGTTCTTTGCGTATAACCCGAACGGGTAGTAAGACGCGGTGCTAATAAAAATAATACAAGTTCTTCTACTCTCTATCAACACCTCCAAGGACCTTCATCGCAAATTAGACGAATTAGTTTGTTCTTTCATCAATGTGTTTAATAGCTACAAGAGTTATTTCCGACTTCATTTGAAGGGTGGCTTTTCAGAACTGCACCCGCATTAATGTGGGTAGAAGATAGGACAACTATAAAGATAAGTCCTGTATGAAAACCACCCTCAAAATCGAACATGTACTTTCCCTTCACGGAAAAACTAGTCTATTGCGACTTTACGCATTAGCCTTTGTGGCCACCGGTGTGTGTGACTCTTTAAATATAAAAACACGTCGGTTGCATCTGTCAAAAATGACAATACTTGTCAAAACATACATTAACGAGTGAATTAATAGCTATTTCAAAGCTTTAGTAAACGTTCTGAATGTCGTATTATTTTTACATGGACTTGCTTTCTGTCTAGTAATACATTTAACACAAAGCTGTTAACTACTTAGTCAACAAATATCAATATGCGAAGGTTAATTAATAGAAACTGAACCTGCACTCTCCAGAAGGTAGTATTCAAATCCACAAAAGTTGAACACTGAAAGAAAAATCAGAGGTTGTATGGTGTGTATGATATTTTTTATCTCTCTTGGCGAACCCTAAATTGTTTTCTTAAAATTTACCAAATTGATCTTATTTCCTTAGGTTAAAATAAATGTGTACGTGTGTTAAGCATAAGCAGCAAAAGACCCATTGATAAATAATACAGTCTAATTTTAATAGGAAGAACCTTATTTGACAGCAAGAAACGTTCAATTATATGATGATCTTGAAAATATTTACTATACATATATTTACTAATATAAATAGTTTATATATAATATGTATTATTTTATGTATTTAATATAAGATTTTATATTTAATATTAAACTCTTGTTAAATATTCAATTAATTATTTTGATTAATATGGGCTATAATGTATAATTTATTCAAATTATTATATTATATATATTAACACGAATGTTGTCATGGGATATGAACCTGCTGTTTTTGAAATATATTATCAATACCTTGGATTGTACCTATCAAATAACACCAACAAAATAATAAAATGTGCTCAATTTAAAACGAAAAATAAAAGAGTTTGTATGTTCTAAAAGGAGTTTCTTATGAAAAGTTAATTTAGGTATAAGTAAAAGAAACAAGCTTGAAAAAATGCCCACATAATCAACACGAGAGAATATGGGGGGAGGGGGGGGGGAGGTTAAACATGTGTGTGTACAACCTATCTGACTTGGCCAGGCCTCCGTGACACAGGTGGCAGTGCTCGCACCTGTATCTGCGCTGCGAGAATGCGCAGAGTGCGTGTTTCCGTTCTAGACTGCGACACCAAGAATACGCAATGAACG
>CABEEJ010001998.1:15990-36346 GCA_901482245.1 Timema douglasi
ATACAACAAGGTATCGGGGCAATGCGGGGGAGGGGACGGAGGGACGATGCTGTGATTCATGGCTGGACCATTACATTTACATAGAAACTGTTCCCCTCTCTTCTTTTTGAAAGTCACGATAAAGTCATCGACATAGGAAACCCAAACAGAGACGCTCGACTTTGTTGTCTATAACAGTGTTTTTTTATTATTACTTTGGAATGTGTTACGTGGTTGCTGTCTGAAATTTTACTTTACATCCATGACTGTTTCCAGCCTGTGGCCTGGATTATATTTTTATTCAAGCCATTATATTTTCCACCACCAGCTGGCTAGGCCTGTCTAATCTTTATATGGCTTATAATCTAACACAAGACTAGGACAGACACAAAATCCAGTCCACGGTTCGGCCATGCCAGGAATTGAACCCGGGATCCTTAGCTCAGTAAACAGACACACTACCAATTGAGCTAAGATGTCGGGTAGTAATATATTGACACAATTATTCCTTCACCCACCCCTCCTTATTTACTCCGAAACCCTTTCACCCCAACACACAATGCACAAGACAGTGACAATTATTTGCGACTATTTATCTACATCGGGGTGCCAAGTCACCGGGTACAGTCTAATTTTCCCAAGAGGTTCCATTTAGAAAATGCAAACATACTTTTTCTTGCGGTCAACATTGATCAAATCTTATTGTGTTATTAGCGTTATTTTGATTAAATGATATTGTGTAACAAAAATAACAGTTACAGATCACTTAATTTGACGTATAAATGAATACATAAAATATATTTAGCAACGTTTTTTGATGTCGGATAAGATCCTTTATATGAAAATTAGACTGTAGTTGAGAGATAAGTTCTTCCTATGAAACTTGGACTATATTTGACAGATAAGTTTCTCCCTACGAAAATTCTCCGTATCTGTCAGATTTTATTGTAAGCAATGATTGGTTTTTCAATGTTCGTCTCACCGTCTGATTGGAGGCATCCAGGTACCGCAGGCCAAAGTAGGCTGTCTCCAGAAGATTCAGGTGTCTGAACACCGTGTCTAGTATCTCCTGACCTGGGCTGTTGTCCTGTAACACACAATTACACCTATTTAGTAACACAATCATGCCATATGAGTATAGATATATTTTAGCATTGAACCACAGTATATAATTTGTTCTCTAACAAATATTCACGTTTAAAGGCAACCGCAATGGGATGGAGGGTGAATTTTAAATGTCAATATATATAACATTATGGAAGCTATGAAGTGTTGAATAATTCACGTTCTTTTAAGATTTATTCCAAACTGAGTAGAATTCGGGATCATCAATCATCTCAGATTGAGTTTTTATTTTATTTAGTATTGCATCTTTAACCGGCATATATATATATATATATATATATATATATAGTATTTAGTTCGGTCCCCTGTGTGTGTAGACATTTGCCGCTCTGGTGCTACAGAAACTTGCCCGGGGTACACCTACACGTCGTACCCACGATGAGATGATGTGATCATAGTGAATGTGGAGGTGTGGGTCAGTGGGAGTCTTAGACCTAACTTGAGCTTAATTAACCAAACCCCGGGGACCGTTGGGGAAATTCCCCTTTCAGAAAAAATACCCATGGCGCTACCCGGAAATTAAACCCCTAGGTTCATAACTAGCAGGCCCGGCCTTACAACAGTCGGCGACTGGGGTGAAAAACATAAAATGTGCGCCCCAACCCTCATTTCTATATTTTTTCCTTTAAGTGTATATTATTAGATAGTGGGAAAAAATGCAGTTCATGCAAAAATACTATATCAAAACATAAATTGTTGGCATTCATACGAGAACAATTTAATAATAACGTAATATATAATGGAATGTCCGTTAGTCCACAATGTAAAATAAAATGCATTCATGTTAAATGGTCAAAATTAGACTCGTGGGCGATATATATATATAACTCCTGGCAGGCTCTATTACCTTGGCTCACACTGTTTTTTTTTAAGGGTGTTTACATGGGTGAAGTTTGTCATAGTTGAAGAAAGGCCAGGCTTGCGGGCTATGTCATTTTCTATGGATAATATTGCGAACGATGACAGCCTTTCATCGGTCATAGTAGATCGAAGATAAGTCTTGACCAGTTTTAGCTCTTAAAATCTGCATTTATCCCTAGCAACCATCACTGGCATGGTCAGCAATAGACGAAATTACACCCAGGTGTTGGGGAAAGTAATACTTATATTTGTTTCCTCTGTGTGGGTTGTAAAATATTTTTTGAAGACGGAGATTTTTCTATATTTGGAAGGATATGCCTGAAATGTTTTAATTATTCCCCGAGTTCCAAGCCGTTAATCCAAGTTACTTCCATCCATGAGTGTGTTTTGCAGATTCGTGCACTGTTTCAATATAACTTTGTCAGATTCGAGGGCATTAGCATTATCACATTGAGGTTGGCATAAATAAAACAAAAAGCCCAAGATATTGTGTGGTCTTCAAGTTACTCGAACCGTGGCTTCAGTGATGTGAGTGCTATATCAATAATGACAGAAAAATTTACATCCAAATAGATCTTCTGGGTCATCAATTTCTGACTCATTGTGACCTTCATATTCGAACTAATTTTCCTTTATTCGCTAACGTGTCGAATATGCAAGGCAGGATCAGCTCCAAATTACTCTGCAAGTTCTTTCGCAATAATAATAGCATTTTCATATCAAGCATGTATATATGAAGATACATTTTCCACACAATTCTTGATTAAAGTAATATCAGTCAACATATATATTGATGGAATTTGTATCACCTTACTCGCAATGTTTACTTGATGTTTACTTCATTCACTACAATCAAAGAAATCAACTATTAATATTTAATTAACTGATCGTGCTTTATATCTCAGACCAGCATCTGCAAGATTAGATTCAAAGATTTCCATTAAAGCATCACAAACATCCTTTATATGATATCTAATAGCCTTAACACTCTCCTGCATTACCAGCGAGTAGCGCTTAGTGGCTTCACAAGGTACAAAGGAAGCTCTTGAGTTCGTTTGAAGAATTCTAGCTTGAGCATCTTTATTTTTACCCCTCATGTTATCACCATTATCCTACCTTTTCTCCACGATCCTCTAGACTTAAACCATTTTCAGCCAATGTTCTTAACATAAGATCTGAGCATCCTTCCCTTGTACTATCCTTGGCACTCTTAACTCACAAAAAGTGTTATTAAATACTAAGTACATATAAAGTACATATAAATTTGTCAAACATTAAAATCCCTCCATTCCTCTTTCCCATTGGAAGTAAAAAGCACATAATCACTTGCTTCAGGCGCACCCAGTCCATGGCGCCCTGCTCTCCCCGACCTAAGGCCGGCCCTGGTAACTAGGTGCACTGACCACTATACTAAGGGGCCGGTAGATTGACGTTGAGATTGTCAAACATAATAAACTCATATAAATTATAAGGCTAAGGACTTTCCTTACACTTAACGTGTGTAAATAACATCAACCGTAAATGTATTATAATGTAGTAAATTAAACAAGTACAACAATGATTACAGTTAATTATATTACTTCAGCGTATAACCATATTTCTGAATTAAAACATGGCACATACTTGTGGGATATACGTCATATTCTGATTATCAGAGATATATCGTTAGTTTGCTCTTGTATTCATAGTAAGTACAATGATGAGCTGTAAATTATTTTATATTGTGAGAAGTGAGTCTTTTATCATTAAATAAAAGGATATTTGAATTAGTAAAGCAGTGTATGTTAAGGGTGAGCTTCCTCCTTACATACATTTTAATTCTAAATCTTAACGTGGTGGCTGAGCTGGGGTTCGGGGTTCAATGCTCGATCCCAGCACACATTTATCTTATTGCCAAACCCTTCCTTCATCTCTGACAAGACGTGTATTAATCACAACTTGTGAATGTGGGGAATGCCAGGCCTCCACCATGGTTCGGATTCCACGTTAAACTGTAGGTCCTTCATTTCATCTCACAATCACCCTACCATTACACATTAGCGTAAGTGCGTATAGCCCGAACGGGTAGTAAGACGCGGTGCTAATAATAATAATAATAATAATAATAATGATGATAATAACATTCCCAGATAAGTTTAAATGAGTCACAAAATAGCTGTATTAATTTCCTTGCCAAATAATTATGCAGATACACGATTCTTATAATCAGTGCAGTACTAAGATCGCAATGTTGTTTTTATAATAGTTTACGCATTCAATGGGGACAATCCTAGCGTTTATGTTAGGAAAAGCACAATGATCAAATCTTTTCGAGTCGATGGATAAATTATCCAAAGAAAGACTCAATTACATAGCTACATAGCTAAGTAGTTTCGGGATGTACCAGAAAATCGAACCTGGCACCCTTAGATCACTATCAAGACAATCTACCGGCTGAGCTAAAATGTTGTAATTCAAGTATACACGCGGTGCATTTTTAACCATATCACTATGACTGCCTCACCTTGAGGTAGCGAAATAAGTGAACCAGAAACTTTCATTAAAGATAATTGATGTGATCACTGGTTCAATGCTATTTAACTATAAGTTTCTTAAATATACACAGAAACTTCCAAGAACAATAGCTAGAAGTATAAATAAAAAAAAGGCTACTGTAGAGTGCAGAGAGGGGGAGAGTGAGAGAGAGATCGCCTTAACACTCTGCAACCCGCGATACACAGGAGCGCTGCAGGTTTTCGAATCCCTCCCGCTAAACGCTAGAGTTGAAGTGATATCATTTATTTACATGTCTCTTCAAACAATTCCATGGCAAGTAGTGGTGTGATAGGATTTCATTGACATTTCATCAAGATACGTGGCTAAATATTGAGCTCTCATCCAGAGACTTGGGGAGGGTGAGTGAAAAGGGGAATACAAACGCCCCCAAGTATTATCGGGATAGAGATGACTTGTGGTTAGTTTTTGGGCGCTACCCATCAAGACCACCGTGGAGAAATGTTGCTGCATAAGCATCAAAAAGCATTTGCATGGTTGATGTGCACTTAGGAAATATATCTGGCTAACTATTGTGTAGCCCGCTTCGGTGGCCGAATGGTTTATGGCATCACTCCCGCAATAGATAGACTGCCGATGACGGTGAGACCATAGTTCTATCCCGTTAGAATGTACTGAAGTTTTTTTTTCAAATGGCTGATCTCTCCCGCCACGTAAATGAGGGTGCACTTCCTCAAAATTCTAACTTACTGATCTCTAACTCATTAGCGTAATTAGTGCATAAGTGTATAGCCCAAACTGCTGCTGAGAAGTAGTGCAAAAAAAAACCATTGTGTTCTAATAACCGCCATTATCATTTAGGTAGTTTTATCGGTAAATTTGTAACTTTTTACCGACCATTTCTGTGCCAACGTATCATTATTTGTTTATTTATGATGAAGTTTGACTACGCATAATAATTCAGAATGATGTGAGTTGCAAGTAAATGGCAATTAAATATAAACAAAATAGTTCAATTTAAAGAAAATTCCTAGAGTTAAGTTTTCTAATAAAATATTTTGTCTCAGTATTATCATAGTATTTTAATACTGATATTTCACCACCATATTAACGACAGAGTTAAATGTGATAATTTGGATCATCAGTTTTTTTTAATTAGTTTAAAATTTGCTATTAAAAATATTAAATATAAAAATAGAACTCGTCTGCTGAAGCGCGCTCTGAAGTAACATTTTATCAAATAATGATATTATCAAATGTGCTGGTGCGTAGAGTTTTTGTTTGAAATACTTCTACAAATACATCACTTGTAAAATTACTAGCCCATAAATAAATATAAGTGAAAAGTTAATCAAATAAATTTGAAGGTCTATCAAGAGAAAAACATTATATTAAGCTTATGCATGTGGTATATGCTCCTCTGAGACTCTAATTATACATGATTTTCCGAATTATGTGGGAGGTAACTGGGATGTGGATAATATACCACAAACAACACAATAAGTCCTTAAGGTGCGGAAAAAGAAAAATCAAGTATGTTTACAGTTTTTATAAAATTGAATTATTTTGGTCAAAAAAGTAATGCTATAAAAACTGTAAACATACTTGCGCTCCCTTCTGCCGCACCTTAAGAACATATGCCCTATGTTTAATGATTCCCGGGATAAGGCCTTCCTCCTTTTGAAATTGTTAATAACCCTTACATCCCTGTTATTGTAGATGCAGCTGTGCCTGTGGAACAGCAATGATCAAGAGGTAAAACAGGGCTTTTCGGCTTGTTTTGAGGTCTACTATCTACACTCTAGTTATTTCTCACATAAATAGGAACACCCTGTATACACTATGTAGATAAAGATTATGTAATTAAAATAATGAATGCAAGTGATTACAAACATATTAGCTTCAAATTAATACAAGTTGATTTACTGAGGATCAGTCGAAAATATAAGATGCGTGAACTAAAGCTCGGTTTTTAACGATTGTAGCTTATTTTAACATCCTCCAACAAAAAATATTAGATTTAAGATCCTAGATCAATAGAAATTTATTATTCTAGGCAGTTTCTTTAGGATAATCTTTTTTTTTTTTCATTTATTTGTGGTATCTAACGTGGATTTTCTGAACCGATTGATTATATCAGTACATAACTTATTAACTAACTTAAATTTAGTAAAGACACAGCATCCAGCCTCCAAACGTTAATTTATCACTGTAAAAGGTGAAATTCACTTTTCATCAATGATACATTTTTCGTTTATGCAGGAAGTCAAACTTGGGACCCTTAGATCACTAGACAGACATCCTACCGACTGAGTATATGAGGTTTATTTCGGTCAAAGGGACTTTATTATTATCTAAGGTACTTGTCCTGAATAGGACTTCTTAACTTTAGTGAACCACAAATCCCTTGTATTTCACCTAATAAATCTCCAATATAAATGACCAACCGGATTCGAACGCGGATCTTCTGAAGATCCTCTGTTTTAATCTTCTGATCAACTTCCTACCATCTGGATGTTTATTTGAAAATCATATTCCCTCTAAGCTGACCTTACTAAATCGTTTAAAATCCCTCTGCCTTTTTGTTGAATACTGTACCCTACTGTCGGTATGCTCAATACTGCTGTCGTTCCGACATCGACAGTTAGACTATGTATACCACATCATGAATGGTCAAGGAAACTTCCCGTTTGTTCAAGACCTTTGATATCATGGCTCAGACTGCCGAGATCGATAGGTGATATTTCCTGGTGTTGCTCCTATAAGTTACACAGGCTTGCGATGAAAAAAATATAAGGGAATTGATAGCTGAACGTTATGTATTTTTTGGTGCTGATTTTTTTTTTAAATGAAAAATTTCTATCACATCACGTTTTCTTGAAAAATTCAATTTTACTTGGATTTTTATGAACATTTACCATACATTTTTCTTTTTCGGCGTTGAATTTCTTCCCTTCCTGCCTGACCACCATTCTGCCGTGGTGAAACATACAGAATACCCCTTTGTGATACCTCCCCGTCGCAACCTCTCTCTACCAATAGCGTCACGCGAATCTTTATCTCAGTTCTTTATCTTGGTTCGCTGACCTCGCAGTAACGCTTTCTAAGCGAGCGTAATCGACAGTCACCTTCTATTTTTTCGAGCTTTATCTGGATTGATTCTGAACGTGTTATCTTTCTGAAGACTGAATTCTCTCGACTTTTCTGGAGTCATCAGAAAATATATAAAATATATGTTCTCATGAGGGGACTCAGTTTATATCTCTTTGACCCAGAAGATCGTGTACTTACCGTGTTTGTAGTAAGATAAAATACGTGGACATTTTTAAGTTCGTCTTAATTTTTCTTTCATCTGTAGTGTAGTGTAGTGCGTGCGCTGATACATTGACAAGTGGAAACTTCATCACAGAAACAATTTTAACGGTTTATTTTCTCTGTGCGTTTTGTGAAACATGGCTTCGATATTAAGACGTTGTGAAAATTTGCTCGATGACTTATGTTACATATGCGGTGAATATAGTGTTATTAAAAATCGCATGAGGAGCATTGCAGACTATGTAAGACAACTTTATCTTGCATATTTTGACATTAAACTCGCAGACCAAGACAAATCGTGGGCTCCTCATAAAGTTTGTGTGCAGTGTCTCAATGATCTATGCTTATGGCTCAAAGGAAAGAAGACTGCTTTATGATTTGGAATTCCTATGACATGGAGAGAGCCGACAAACCACTCTGATGATTGTTACTTTTGTTCCTGCCATGTCCGTGGGTATAACCACAAAAATCAAAAGCTATTCTCTTATCCTGGTAACATTCCATCGGCCATACGTCCCGTTTCTCATGGACCTGATGTGCCAGTGCCTTTGCCTCCAACTGAATTGCCAGTCAACTCTTCAGAGTCTTCAGACTCAGAACATCAAGAAGTTCAAGGCTCCGATACCGAATATAAACCCTCTGGAGACGATTCACATCAGCCCTTCTCTCTGATCTGACTAGAAATCTTGGCCTTTATAAAGAGGTAGTTGAATTGTTGGGCTCCAGATTGAAAGAAAAAACTTATTGGCCAAAGGAACCTATTTTTGTTGGTACAGGAATCGAGAAAAGGAATTTGTTTAGTACTTTGAGGAAGAGGAGAACCTGGTATATTGTTCTGATGTTCCCGGATTGATGAACAAATTTAATATCACATAAGATAAATATGAATGGAGGTTGTTTATAGATTCATCGAAAAGGAGCCTTAAAGCTGTCCTTCTTCATCATGGAAGCCAGTATGCATCTGTACCAGTTGGACACTGGTTGCATTTAAAAGAACGCTATGAAAACCTGGCTCTCGTTCTCAACAAAATAAAATATGCCAACCACTGTTGGACCATTTGCGGTGATTTGAAAGTTATCTCCGTGATTCTTGGTCAACAAGGCGGATATACAAAGTTCCATGTTTCATTTGTGAGTGTGACAGCTATGATAAGACTCAACATTGGGTCAAAAAAGAATGTCTGAAAAGATAAAATATTGAACCAGACACCAATAATGTGATTTGGAACAGCTTAGATGATCCAAAAAAAAATATTGTTACCCCCTCTGCATATAAAATTAGGAGTAATGAAACCGTTTGTCAAGGCTATTCCAAAAGATGGCGATTGTTTCAAATACCTGTGCAAAAAGTGTCCAGGTCCATCCGAAGACAAGTTGAAAGATGGAATTTTTGTTGGTCCAGATATTCGTAAGCTTATGAATGATAAATAATTTGAAACTAGCATAACAACACAGTAAAAAGAAGCTTGGGTCGCCTTCAAAGATGTCGT
Source organism: Timema douglasi (assembly GCA_901482245.1). Lineage (NCBI taxonomy): Eukaryota > Metazoa > Arthropoda > Insecta > Phasmatodea > Timematidae > Timema > Timema douglasi. Next base: position 25,254 of record CABEEJ010001998.1, read on the forward strand.
TAGTAAATTTCTGGGTAGTTACAAGGATCTTGACTATAAATTAATTGTTATGAATATGCTGGATAAATTTAAAGCGTTGGGTTGCTTCATGAGTGTCAAAATACATTTTATTCACTCACATGTGGACATTTCCCCCGAAAATGTAGGATCAGTCAGCGAAGAACAGGGTGAAAGTTTCCACCAAGACATCAAAGATGAGGAGTGCAAATTTCAAGGAAGATGGGACAAGAACATGCTCTCCGACTACTGTTGGATGTTAACACGTAATAGGCCTGAGGTTGAACATAAAAGAAGGTCAAAAAGACGTTTCAAAGGAAAAAGAGTTCGTACTCAAATATAATTTTTTTTGCTCAGTTTAAAATTTGTTTCAAACTTTCATGTACACATACATAATATTTGCTCCTCTTAGTCAATCTTCTATTTTATGTACGTTACCTTAATAAAAACGAATTAAAATAGTATGTTGGCGATTTTCTTCTAGAAACTGCACCATAATTTGACGTAAAAAGTTTAAACTCAAGGGAAATTTTTGTTTTTCTCTCGATCATAGGTGGCTCGTGCGATCTGGCAACAGTGTTTTTCATCCATTTAAACCTATAAAAATTATGTGATTGCTAAGAAATCAATTTACCTCCCCAATAATCGATTATTTGACATAAATTTAAATGGATAAAAACCACTGTTGCCAGATAGCATATGCAAAATTATTCGAGAGAATTCCTTTTCAAATAGAATTTTAGCAAAAATATCGATATCAATTTTACAAACAATCCTGACGTGATGGAAAAAAAATTGAAATCAGCACACCAAATAACATAAAACTCAACGAAAACTTCTCTTGTATTTTTCAAAAATTTCAATTTCGCAGGCCTGTGATACCAGTACCAGATCAATAAGAAGCACCTTCCTCATCAGTCATCACACATGAAAACAAGGATCAAGAGTTGGTGCCAATTGTTGGCTTAGTGGATTTTTTTTACTTGCAACAAAAATAAGTGTTTGCATGGTGAGTTATTGTATCAGAGCACCGCTTCTTTTTAATGTCATGCCAAAGGTGGTGATGACTGCCGACCTCAAGAGCAATAGTTATGTATCGCGTCAAATATATGATTATTATTAGCACCGCGTCTTACTACCCGTCCGGGCTATACGCACTAACGCTAATGTGTAATGGTAGGGTGATTGTGAGATTAAATGGATGACCTACAGTTTAACGTGGGATCCGAACCACGGTGGAGGCCTTGAATTCCACACATTCACAAGGTGTGATTAATATAAGTCTTGTCAGAGGTGAAGGAAGAAGTTTGGCAATCAGATAAATCCATGCCGGGATCGAGGATTGAATCCCAGACCTCCAGCACAGAAGTACGATACCTTACCCCTAGCACGCCAGGTCCCCACGCGTCGAAAATAAAACACAGTTCTTGTGTGCGATTACTTTTTCAGTCACGCGTGTCGACAATTATATATATGATAAAACATATCAAAATAGAGATAATCTCCTGTAATCAATGTTGACACACTCATCTCTGAGAAGACGTAGCGTGCCTCGTAACCGACGTGGGCAGGCAAGACGGCTAGTGCTAACCTCTAGGGTAGCTCGTTCAGCAGTAATAACAGAGTAAGGTAGTACTCGCACAGTAGTCGAGTGGTCTGGTATGCAATCACGGAGTCGAGAAGACACCCCCAGGCACCTAACAATGGAACTTATCTCTTTCTCTCTCTTTTGCCGATGAAGAGATCACACCCGGGTCGAGTTCGTGAGATCCTAGGGGGTTAGCCCTCAAGGGGTTAGAAATAAAGGGGGAAGGGGTACGTTTACCTTGGCTACCGGACTACGCTCTCCTCTAACCTCTACCGCGCATATTTTTACCATCGAAGACATTTTTCCCACGCTTCACTTCGACGGAGACAGACACGCTTTGCATACGCCAAGCGGCTCGAGGGCTTCTCTAGCATTTGTGTGTCCTTGCGTGCAAGGAAGTCATCGGCGTCCTCCCGTGCCCGATACATGTGTTGAAAACACGGTGGTGGGACATCCGTGAGTGCGTGATCAAAACCGGAGGACGTGGATAACACATCGAACAGTCACCTTACATATTCTTGACGTATAACTATAGAATTACTGAGATAATGTCAACTGTTGCTTAGAGTTGGTCTATCTAACTATAATTAAATGACCCATTTATCCAATGCAACCAGAGGCGCCGGAACTACCCTGACAAAGTAAATACTTTTAAGCTGAGTTTGCTATGTGTTCCAGGCATTCTAATAAAGTGTTGATTTTCAAGTTTAAAAAATGTATCAACTCAAAGTCGAATTTCAATTTTTTAATGTCCTTTCATTATTTTAGTTTCTTTGATTTGCTTCTATACGACCGACCTTTACTACTGTAATTAATGTTGTAATTATTGTTAATAATGAGATAATATAATTATCAAGATATTAAATCATACTTAAACTTGCATAAAGCATTAATCAGCTGTTCAATATATTCCTCGACATTGAAACATTCAGCAGCTTTTAGAGGCATGATTGTCAAGGGTTCAGGTGACGCTAGAGTAGTCGAGGTAAAGAAAATTCGGAGCTCACAGTGACGTAGCCTATATATAGTCTATCAATACTATGGAATGCTTGTTTGAGTTAAGTGAGTCGTGATCTAACACTATTTAAATGTACACCTTGCTCTTGTTGCAAAGGGGGGCAAGGAAGATGGTTGTGCAAGGGGGGGAGGGGTACATCAGACCAATGGGGGAAGGGGGGGCTTTACTTTAGACACGCCCCACCCCCTGATATGAAATCCTGACTACGTTACTGGGAACTCAATCAAAATGCCCTTGGGATATTTTAGTCACACTTGGTTTTATTATAGTTATGAAATATTTAGCTACTTTTAAAAACAATTAATTAGATCAGTACACGACTTAAAAATCAACTTAATGCTATAACAGCGCCATCACCTATTCCTCAGACTATTTATTCGTCAGTTTGTAGGCTCTAATTTCACCAATAATACATTTTCCGGCCACGTTGAGATTTCAACCTTATACCCTTAGCTCAATAACACCTGCGTGAGAACCGCTAAAGAGTATTATTATTATTATTAGCACCGCGTCTTACTAACCGTTCGGGTTATACGCACTTACGCTAATGTGTAATGGTAGGGTGATTGTGAAGATGAAATGAAGGACCTACAGTTTAACGTGGAATCCGAACCACGGTGGAGGCCTGGCCCTCCCCACATTCACAAGTTGTGAGAGAGTAGTAATAAATTGCAACGCATGAAACATTTGTTTACCAGTCCACTTGATAAGGATAAGAACGAGGAAGGAATGATTTAAGGGAAATAGATGTTCATTAGAGTTGGAAACCATTGAGTAAAAACTGTCCTCAGAATACACGGCCGAGATTCTAACCCCAACCTCCCCGTCACAAGGAAAAAAGAATAAACACGCTTTAGCTTGGCATTGACATTTAATCCGCATGAATATCAAGGAGTTATTTTTATAATTGATTTAACCTTCCAGCTCCTCTTTCACTCATTTACCCGAAATTCAATAAACATTTTAATTAATACTGACCCACTTTGATGGTCGCATTGTCTAAGGCGTCACTCTCTCGGTAGCTTAGACTGCCGATAATGGGGAGATCGAGGTTAGAATCTCGGTCGGGTGTACTGAAGGTGTTTTTTTTCCAAAATAGTTAACCCCTCTCATTCCACAAAAATGCAGGTACACTTCCTCTAAATATACCCTTCCTCATTTCTAAAAACTCTAACGTTATTAATAAACAAGCGTACTACCCGGACGGGTAGTAAAACGCAGTGCTAAAATAATAATATTGCCTCATTTAATGTTAATATTAAAATAAAACACAAGAAAAAATCTAAAACTAGTAACCGCTATTTTGACTTTTAGTATATTATTATTATCATCATCATCAAGGTTTTCAACACAAGCTAAAGGTTATTAACACATGGGAGCGTATTTAGAGATCCTTCAAAGTTCCTCGTATCACATCCAATTTAGCTTCAAGTTATTACTAAGTAACTTCGACCTGCCTGCGGTTCGAACTGGCTACCAGCGCTAGTTAGTCCGTAGTGAGGCGGTCTTGACCACAGAAAGGAGCCGATAATGAAGTAAAATAGTTTTCAGCCAATCAGGATCATATCTACTAATAGAATAAAACATTCCTACATACTTTTTCTGTGAAATTTAGAAGGCTCTATATAAATTTGCACCCCCTACTCACAAGTAAATTCCTGGGTGTACCAGTGGAACTGAGTGGAGATTGAACCCTGACCTCCCAAATCATAGTAAAATTCGCTAGCACATATCAAACTTTGTCATCACTATAAGTGGTTCACTCCTTACTTATTATTTTGATTAGATACTAGACCCTACTTGATTAAATTGAAAACACGACAATAGACACACATATAAAGGAATTTTAAGTAAGCCCTATTGTAAAACATTTCAATCGTACCTGATATACATCCACACACATACAAAACTATAATATATGTGCTTGCGTGTTCTACAACCTTGACAATATCATAAAAAAGTTTGTTGAAAAGAAAATGGATATTTGAAATCGTGAGAGCATTTTTTTGTTTCTGTTTCTTAAGTCCATTTTTCCTGTTCAATTAAATTGAGATTCAACACGAAACTAAAGACAAGCTGTATAATCTGCGTCATGAAAAAAGTAAATAAAAAATACATATTCCTTTATTTTCTTTCTTTTGTTATTCATATTCTATTGGCACATGATGAGTAGGTAAAGTGGTCTGGAATGCGTCAATTCAATTGGGAGAAGCAAGACATGGTAATTACAATCTTCCCCGCGCCTGATCGCCCTCGGTTTTAAGTCATCTTGCCTTAAATCTACATAATTACTTCATGGTTGTTTTAATGCCTAGCTATGCGGCTATCCTAGTGAGGAGAAATATTTACAATGGCAAGGTTGGCAGCGTTGAGTGACAGCCGTGTGTGACCTTCAACTTACCAGTCCACAGTTCCGAGGAAGCTAAGTCGGTTGCCAAGTTTTTTAATGTATGCATGTTTATATTTGCATATCTGTTTTTCCCCCCATCCCTACTTAATGTTTATCGACAAGCCGTTGTTTTGACAGTGTTTCAAAAACTTACGAAGTTATTAGTTTGATTGACTAACAAGTACGATGTAATATTTATTTCTTGAAAGAATATGGAATTTTTAATTTGATTTTATAAATAGAAATTAGTTTTAATACGTAAGTAAATATAAAAGGAGGCCGAGAATGTAATTCCTATTAACACTTTTTTAGGATGCTCAGCATAACATAACTTTGTGTGTGTGTATCACATCTTACAACCCATTCGGGCTATCTACAAACAAAAGTTATTGATCAAGCGCAGGCCTGTCTAACTGGCGGCCTGTTGCGCATTAGAATAGTGTAAAAAACCATCCAGGAGTTCCTTAAACATGATCAGACTTAAGATCACGTTACAGAAGATCTCTCTCAGATGACTGCTTGATGGATTTGCTAAGGTTTGCCACTACAAATGTCACTGTAAAAATACCAGAACTTTTAGTAGAAAGAGAACGCACATAACAATCCCATTTAAGAAAATTAGGTACACGCCTACGTGCAAATTGTGTTTCCAAATTTTTTAGTGTGTGTTGTTTCTGCTTGGTATCTTATTAAAATTACTCTTGAGTGAATGTTTCTTCTATACTCATCATTCGCCTTAAATATCCGTATATTTTCACTTGGGTCTTAGATCATATCTATTATCAAAATAATTACTAAACATGAATTAGAGTAGAAAATTCAAAGCACTCTCAAATTAAACAAAATAACTTAGTTAAAAAAAGCATGGATATTCTGTGTAATAGTATCAACTAAGAAAATTGTTGATACTGTATGGACCTAATTTCCACATGTTTGGCCCATGCACTGTCTAGGAATATAAAATGAGGCCCTTAGCTAACTTCAAGTTGGGTAACCCTGATCTAACGCATTAGTTATCAACGCGGTGCCCATGGGCCCCATGTAGCTCTCCAAAGTAATTTGAATGTACCCATGGCTGAACACTCAACTGATTCATTTAAGCATAGAGCCTACATAGCGTACCTCTAGCGTAGCGTGAACACAATCAGTTTCATTTTAGCGACGAGGTGTGAGAGCCGTCTAAGGGGGCGGCCAGACTGGGCGAGCGACTAAAATATAAAATAGAACATATTGGTAGTAATGAGAGGTGGCTAGACTGGAACGCGCGACCGAGCGCGCGCGCGCTCAACCAGGTACAGTCTAGTTTACAGGCGCTAGGCAATATTATTGTATGTTGGTTCATTGAGTGCTAGGAAAACTTCTCATTTTGACATTTTAATTACTATCGATAGGTTTGGCAACACTTGCTACTAACGGCCTAATTTAATTGGTAAGATCAAAAATCATATATATGGTGATTTTTATTTTTAAAGACCTACTTTGATTATAATATTGAAGTATTTTAACATATCAGTTATATATATATATATATATAAACATATCAGTTGGCCCTGCAGGTATGTAGTGAGAGGATGGATCTCACTGGACAGAAACAAACCCCCCAGGGACCTCCCTGCCCTTGTATTTACTACTACTGTTTCAGTGTTTCCCTCGGGCGCCTAATAACACAACAGACTCGAGAGTGACCGCATTGCGTACAAACTACATCTCCGCTCCGCATTCAAACATTATTATGTTATTTATTCTCCTCTCTCTTCCATTGACGCGGTGTTTCAAGTTTGGAACCACTTATCCACTGCTTGATGAACCTTCACCTTGAATTCACAACAGGGATTTGAACATCAGCTCATTGGAGACCATGGAAGAGATTTGGCCATCGATGAAGTCTCGCGGGTTGTTGTTCTCGACCCCGGCAAGACCCTTGGGTATTATTGGGCTGCTAGGTTGTTCTGTAAGTCTACAGTAAAATTTCTAAAGAAAACTTCCGAATCAAAGGAGGATTTACTAAAATGTCGATAAAAAAACATCCTAAAAGAAAACACCATTAAATAAGTTGTTAAATTACTGTACTCGCGGTACATTGGATACTCGTGTGTGTGTGTGTATATATATACATATGCGGGTCTGGACTACATTACTCGTAGTCCAGTTTGTGTCCCAGGCCAAGCACAAATGTTCTAATCGCACAACCTTTCCGTGGATAATTTTTCACTTTCCCGATGAGATAAGGTGACGGTGATAGTGGAATCATTAGAAACCCTTAACATAGCTTAAGCCTAGCTAACCAAACCCTAGTAACCTTAGGGATGATTCACCTCTCAGGAAAATTACGCATGGAACCAGTCGGGAATCTAACTCAGGACCTCTAGGTTCGAGCCAGGTGCACGGAACACTATATATACCACGGGGACGGTTTTTATGCGCCTTGCAAATATATTTTCTCACTGTGACAAGTTAAATTAATTTACATCATTTAGTGAAATGACAAACGCCTGTAGATGAATGCGGAAATATTTTAAATAACGTTTTATGTAAGAAAAGGTCAATATTAACGTGTGCAAATGATGAATGGATACAAGATAGAACATTTTTATTTTACCGGCACATCAGTCAATACTGACAGTTGGAAAACATGTGAGTTGACTTATCAATATAAGGAAAGTATCTACAGCAGCACATCCACCATCGCTAAGAAATCTCGAAAATCTGAAACTATATCCATAGTTTGTAAATATCAAAGGTAGATGAATACAAGACGATACATGGTCAACTTCAATTTAGGGCCGGTTTTATGACTACCGGATGGATATTGTTATTGGGAGGTTAAAGTTATCTACCAGATAAAAATTATCGACCACTTTAATGTTTTACGCGTCTTATGAACTGAATTTATCTGCCAGATAGCTCTATCTGTAGGCTAAATATATTTTTATTCAGAACACGCAAGGTTGGTACTGTTTTTACTGGTGCACGCATGCGTATAAGCCCTGCGGATACCGATACAACCTAGCGAGTGGTGACAACGCTCAACATTAGTTAAATAATGGCGGCTAAACGAGTGCGAGGAAACAGATGGCGTCACGTGGGCGAGGAAGCTAAGATGTCTTGCAAGTACTAATTTCGGCGTCTGCCAAAATGTGGTCAATATTTGCGTACAGCGTTTACAAAATTTCCTTTATCATACTCCCATTTTGATAATTTGTTCTTATATAAATATAACTCTAAAATAACTTGGCAGTTTATATAAAAGTGCGAATTAAATGTTCTAACTTTATATAATTAGAGCCCGGGCCTGTGCTTAATAAACACGTGAACTAAGATTTTAACCTAAAAATAGATTCTGATAGGTGAAACCTCATTAAAACAACGTGTCACTATGGCAACAACCATTCAGGTCAAATGTATCAGGTACTTAAACCTCCCGATAAAAATGTGATGGATAAATTAATTTTATCTGGCAGATAAATGCTATCTGGCAGTCACAATACACACTTTTAACTTAACCACCAGATAGAAATATGTATCTGCCCGATTAATATTTATTCAAGAGTCATAAGACCGGCCATAAGAAGGCAAGGATTCGGTTCTAGTACCACCATTGGCCGTAGTTTTCCACATTGCTATTTTTTACCATCTAATCTTTCTACTTTATTACAGTGCATTTTAATTTAAATATACCTTACTTATCCTGTGTCCTATGATTAGATAAATGTTACCTGCTTCGGTGGTCGCATGATCTAAGGAGTCACTTTCGCAATAGACTAGACTGCCGATGGCAAGTAGATTCGAGTCCCAGTCGGGTATTACTCTCCCTCCAAGCAAATGCTGGTACGCGTCTTCCAAACTCAACCTTTCTGATTCTACTAGCCCATTATCTTAATTAGTACATATGCGTATAACCTGGCCAGTTAGTAAGACGGGGTTTTATTCTTTTTCTTTTGGGACTATCTGTTTACCACTGTACCTAGATCAATAAAAGAGGTATGTACTGACCAGCTAACTAACGACAGTAAGATAATTAGCGACCCGTCTCGGTGGCGTAGTTAGCTAACGCACTAGTCGTGTTGAGCTAGATCACCGAGGACGGGGATATCAAGGTTCGAATCTCGGAGGGGGGCGGTTTCCTAAATGGTTTTCCACTTTCCCTCCACGCAAATACGAGTTCACTTCATATAAATTCACCTTCCCAGTTCCTAATCCATTAATGTAATTAGTACCTAAGCGTATAACCCGAATGGGTAGTAAGACGCGGTGCTAGTTTTTTAAGTATAATTAACAAAAGTATTTATAAGCTAAACCATTAGTCAGCGCCTAATACTGTGCGGAAAGCAAGGTGAGATTCGAATCCAAGCGCCATGACTTGTCATCTTAGGTAATGAAAGTGCAATTGTACTACACTAACTACGCATAAATCAATACCATATCATCACAACATTAATGAGATACATTCACTTTATAGTTGCCGTACATAGGGAGCGGTGTTCTCCCGCCATTTATCAGAACGTAGTCAAGGATCTGTATTCAGTATTGAAGCCGGCCTATCCATCATCCCGTCGCGTCCGTTGTCCAATAGAATGGTTGAAACACATTTCTATGGTTTTCGTGCTGGCGGCACATATGTCACGGGGTTAATTGCAAGGTGTGAAATGTTCGTGAAAGCTCTGTCGAATTTTGACAGTGATTACGTAACTGTCATAAAGGCATAAGTTTTTTCTGACAGTATATTGTTTCTGCCAAAATTTGTTTTGACATATTTTAATGACGTATCTAGTGTGTGGTACCGAAACACAGACGCTTCTTAGAATCGATATCAGATAACACAAAAAACACTAAACATCTACTATTTGGCGCCAATGATTTAGTATCCCAGTGCTTAAACGAGCCTAAATACGGAAATAACTCATCAATCGAGGGCGAAATAGATTTCTTGAACAAGTGTGTTTAAATGTAGCAAGTTAAAAATATCCAACTTATACAAAAATTAACAATACTAAGCCTGCATTGGTGGGCACGCAGACTAAATAGAAGGCTCACCTAATCTGGTTTGCCAGTGATGAGGAAATCTTGGGTTCGAATCAAAACAAGGTGGGTGTTTTTCCCGAAATGGTTTCCCCATCTAACTCCACGCCAAATATTAAAAATCCTCGGTAAAAAAGTTAATCGTGCCTAGATAGCACGACTGGGTGTGCTTTCCAAGGTTAGGTTTCTGTTATCAAGTTGAGATGACCAATAAAGTTGATAGGAGCAACTCTAGACGCCCTACCCCACTCTCCCAACATAAACCGAGCAAGATGTTTGTCGTTAACCACCACATATACACCAATTTTCTCACGGATGGACATATGTAATATATTACAGCTAGAAAAAGTTACTAGAACTGCTTTCAACTATACATTGCGTGGTTACCCCGGGCAACGCTTTTCTTTGTATAGGAAGGAGGATACAATTAATATTGGATGACTTGAAGTAAATAAGAAAATTCCAAGATGAAAAAGGCAGAGGACTGGGCGCATTCGCTGTCTAAGTTTACTGACAAAAGGAAATGACATGTCGTAAGACAGAACATATAATAATAATAATAATAATAATCAGACTAAAAAAAATTATTTAGTCATACCAGCACAGTTTTTAGTTAATTAAAGAATTAATCAAAAGTTTACAAATTCCATCTCCGAGGAGCACATTGTTTGTGCAGAGGGGCTACTAATTTTACAATTTCAGACCTTTGTGTTAGGGAGATTTCGCGTAGTGCTCATGACAGACAGATAAACAAACTCCGTGATTTATTAATCTTAATTCCTATAAAATAACACTAATAAAATAGTAAAATGTTATCCATGTTGACCACCGCAAAAATATGTTTGTATTTTCTGAAAGGTGCCCCGATTGTCCTTGTTATATCACTTACATTAATAAAATAAAGAGTTTGTCTGTCAATTTTTAAAATTACTAGCCCATGTGTACGAAAGTGTGCAGCTCGTCTACTCAACTTGACCAATGAAATTCCCGACTTTTTCCCCGATTATTTCCTAAAATTCCCGACTCAAAAGTATCTACACACCCTTCTGTCCGGCCCCCCCCCCCCCCCCCCCCACCCCCCC
>CABEEJ010001998.1:36387-64864 GCA_901482245.1 Timema douglasi
CGGTTTTTGTTAATCTTTTTATGAATAATACTAAATTAAGATTTAAATAAAGTTTTTTTAAATTTGTATTTACATAGTCTACTAGGAATTATAAAATTATAAAAATAATATTTTTAATTTACCAAATTCCCGACTTATTCCCTTTTTCCCCAACCACTTCAAATTTACGGCTGGTTCCAGTTAACCCTGATTTCCGCGGAAAGTAGAAACCCTGAAGCCGGAATTTTATAGTTTATAATATTTTTTTAATTAATTAAAAACTGGATCGGAAGCAATAAAATGTGGGATTTGTTTTTCTGTTTGAAGCAAAGCATATTGTTATTTATATATATATATATATATATATATAGAGAGAGAGAGAGAGGTCATCGGTCAAACTCAACATGCAGAAACTGGTGAACTGAAACCTTCCACTGCTCGCTATGTTGCCGATATATGTATAATATATAACCGGCAACAGTTTCACCTCACCAGTTTCTGCATGTTGAGTTTGACCAATGACCGCGTCATCTTTATTACTTTTCTAGTTAATACACAATCAATAGTGAAACAGAAAACTTATAGAAATTATTATTTCTCATGGAGTTAAATTTCCTTTAATTTTTACTTTCTCTCGACATCTCGGAGAGAAAGTTATGATCATCAAAAAATTCTAACTCAAGATTTTGATAAATGTCGACGTTTCATGACCCCCGAGACCAAAAAAAGTTGTTTCCACGATGCAGTCTCTCTGTCGTATGTCTGTACCTCGGGCTAGAGTCGAAACAAGTTGGGCTATAACTTGGTATCTGGGGTGTTCATAAAGTCTTCCCATGGAGTTTTTTTGAATTAGATGTACAGCCCTAAATTTAAGGTAGTTTACTGAAGGGCAAAAAGAAAAGAAAAAATTCTCGAAATTATCTTTAACGATTTTGATTAATTGTTACATCTAAACACTATTTCATTCTGAATATTGAAAAATGACACTTGAACACGGGAATAAAACCAGGGATCTTTGGCTTAGTACACCAATGCTCTAACCACTGTGCTATCCAGGAATCATCCCGTGTCCAGGGTCATTCTTCACTCATATTTTAAGTCTATGATGGACGTTTTCTTAAAAACTATATATTATAAACAAGATAGAAATGATCATTTTCTGATGAAAATGAATTGAGGGTACTTAACATGAGAATTTTCCCCCAATTTTCATTTCTCCGCAACTATTTGAGATACAAAACATCTTATCATTGTAAAGTTGTAGTAGGCTATTAATGATACAAATATATTATTTGATATACATTTTTATAAAACCAATAGTATTTTAGCTAAAATCAAATATATATAATTTTTAATTTGTGTCTTTGAAAATGAATTTGATTATGCTCTTTGGTAGATAAAGATTTTTCTTTTTCTAAATTTTTCTCTAACAGTGTTTCTTGTTCCTAATGCCACAAAGTATGTAAATGGCAGTGTATATTATTTTATTTATGATCTTTGGTTTAATGATTCTATAACAATGTATAGACTTACCATCCCGTTTCACAAATATTACGAGTTTTAGTAAAATGTATATTTTAAGATAAAAGCGAGAGAAAGTCTTTGTGGTGCGCCGTGTTATTTATTTATTGAAAATATTACTGATCGATACTTTATTAAAAAAAAACTTCCTTTGTTTATGAGCGTTAAGCTTTATCTTGTTGTATAGACCTATACTTGGCTTGCTTCTCATCTTCGTCCTTAAGTGCAGTCAGAAGTAAAGCTTTATATTTTAGATTTATTTTTTTATGCCAATGATTCTTTTTTATTTGTATTTGTAGGTTATGTATTGCAAACTGGTCGCTTTCGTGTTCGCCTTTGATACCGCCACCGAGTTGTGTGGAAACCTTAATACGCTCAGTTAAACCATGTAACTACTGCATCGCATACATTCGTGACATCACGTCGAGGGGAGGGAAAGACACGGCTGAAATGTAACACGTAACTTCACATCTTGTCACGCCTGGGCTATTACCAACCTGCGAGCTATTAGTATCTTGCCTGCAATCGTCTCTGTGGCCGGTGGATGCGAGAGGATCTGGGTTAACCTGCTTTATACAATTTAAAAAACTGTTAACTTAAAGACATCAAGTTTGTACATCTACAAACATAATAGTTACACAATAGGTATTCATGATTTTACCAAATGTAAATGTTCAGCTAATGAAAAGAAAGGCATATTTTGTACAAAGTTAAAAGATAGTTGTTATAATTCGATTATATATTAATTATTTATTAATTTAATCGAATGTCCCCAACTCCATAGTAAACATTCTACGTGAATAATCTTGTTCCGTTTTCATATTATAGCTACACGAAAAGATGACTGATTACTTTTTATGTTTTAGCTTTGGCAGATTATAAATACCCAGGAGTAAAATTCTTATTCCTGATTGACTAGCACAACAAACTTTGACTTAACATTTCCAAAATTTGAATTTGAAAAGTTAAAAAAAAAAATTACTATTGTGAAGATACTTAAAATTCTTAGTCACATTTCGAGGTAAAATCTTTATGACTATAATTCTTTAATATTGAAAAATGACACCTGGACAAGGGAATCGAACTCGGGACCTTTATCTTAGTACGCCAATGCTCTTACCACTGATATGTTCAGGAGTTAAACTATGCCCAGGGTCATTCTTGTTTTATATATTAAGGCAGAGTCTGTGATGGACGCGCGTAAATCGTCAAGTACATTTATGAGTGATAATTGATCGCAAGCTATCAGATAACGAAGCCCTAATGGACTCGGGAGCGATGTATTTTGCCAATGGTAGAGTGACAAAATTACAAATTCCCATTGGCGAACCAAGCCAAAAGTCCCGGGTTCAATTCCCGTGTCCAAGTTTCATTTTTCAATTCAAATACTATAAGATGCAGCTACAACCGTAATTAACAACTATAATAGCTTGACTATTAAATCCATCATTTATGGCTGTAAAAAGATTGTGTGTTAACCATCCTTTCACTGGTTTAATCCTAAAGAATTCTAAATTAATGTATCATTTGTGATTGGTTTGTCTTTTTCTCCATCAATATATCTAGTACTGACGGTGGTTGACTGTTTAGTATGAGATGTGATGACCCAGAAGAAATTTGATGTCCAGCCACGTGATATTTGCTAATAAAACCTGTGTGTTTAAAAATAGTTATTATTATTATTAGCACCACGTCTTACTACCCGTTCGGGTTATACGCAATTTTAAAGAGTTAAATACACGCAATTAAAAACATAGCGAATTATCTGCCTGACACAATTTAAAAATCCAAAGCGGGATTTGAAGCAAAACATTTCTGAATTTCCAGAATGGTGTTTGGTTATTTAGATCACCGCATTATCTCATAAGTTTATGTTAAACTTGTTTTAACTTTATTTCATGTTCTTTGTTTAAAAAAATTAGGCCCACGCCAAATTAAATACGTTTACATTAATGGGAACCAATCAATATACGATCCTGTAGTGCTTGCATATTTTCAAGTTGAGGACGTTGAAAGTTAGGTACGTTATTAATTCCCCCCCCCCTCCCCCACTATTATAACAAGGTCAAGGTGATCAGGTGGTCTAGAGGTAAGGTGTCCGACTCTTGTGTTGGTGGTCCGGGGTTCAATCCTCGGTCTCGGCACAGATTTATTTGATTAGCAAACCCTTCCTTCACCTCTGACAAGACTTGTATTAATTACAACTTGTGAATGTGTGGAAGGGGACGGTAAACGAGTGTTGCGGAGGTCAAAATAATGCCTTTTCAAGGGGCTGGTAACAATTTTGGTTTTACGCACCTGTAGATTTTGATGATGCATATTTGCATACGCATTAATGATTGCCTAAATATCTGTTCTCAGGTTAAAAGGCTGGCTGGTTTAAGGCAACCTCCTCGGTCAGAGTGAAAGTATCAAAAGCTGTCAGGCAACACGGTTTAATACAATGGTATGTGTCAATTTTTGAAGCGACTTCTTTGTTCTGTCAAAGCTTATACTCCTTGCACCATTTGCTTAAAACCGACCTTTTTCATGTCATTAATGAAGAGAGGTAATAAAAATAAGAAACTTCTTATCCATGGTATAGAGGAAAGTTCACTCCATGTTCTCAAATAGACTTGCATTATAAAATGTTAAGCTATCAAAAGATGACTACATTTGTTAGAGAAAGGCTAAATCTAGAGCCCTTTATAATCAAGCCTAGTTTCATAGTTCGACAAATATGATTAAAAAGTCGTCAAAAATTAGCTAATGTCAAATTTTTACCAATTTTAATCCATTATTAAAACTAATGTGTGTTGTTAAGACAAAAGAGCTCCGTTATTTAGGAATCTTTAGACTTTATTTTGACGTGAGCCATATTTAGAAAAACGCATCGTAGAATCAAATATTGCGTCAGAGCTGGACGTCTGCGCGGCCATTTCTCGCTACTGAGGCGGACCCCTTAATGCGAACTTAATGTGGTGAAACTTTCAATGTTAATCGTATTATATTGTTTCTCTTTGGTTTTCAGTTGCATCAGGATCTCCCTCTTCCATTTGACCCTTTTCTATTAATTTAATCTTTAAAAAAATACTTTCACTTTTCCATTACATCCTACTTTGTTTAACACTCCCGTCTTTCTCGTGTATGTACCCGCTTCCCCTCCTTCCCCCCTCTTGATTGTCACTGTCCCCCTTCACTCAGAGGCCCACAAAGCTAGCACGCGTGAAAAGGCCGTCAAACAAAACAGCCTGCCCCCGAGGCCCCCAACATAATCAGTTATTCGGGCCGGAGGGGTCCGACGCACACAAAGTGCCAACAAAACTTTGATTGCTCTCACTGAAACAATTCCATTAATTCGGACAGACAGACAGACGTGCAAACTGTCCCGCTGGCTCGGTGTTGCGATCGTTTTCGCTAGTGATCAATCAAAAATTTCATTCAGTTAGACCCACGCATCATCAACACTTCTGTTTCAAATGTTGAGCGAGAAACGTATGAGATCCGCATCTTACTGCCAGTCCAGGCCGGCCGCATATTTACACATATGAAGTACGGATGAGGAAGGTAGAATTTAGACGAGACGTATCCGAATTTGTATGGAAGGCATATGGAAAACTATTTAGGAAAAAATCGCTCTCGATACAATAGATCAGGTTTCGTATCCCTTCTGCAATCCAGTCTATTGTGACACCTTAGACTATGCGAGTCATGATATTGTACGAGGGTGTTTCAACAAATAAGGTAACAAGACCTCTCATGCGAGTACATTTGTCATGTTACCGTATTGATTAGAACATCCTCGCATATTGTGGTTTCTACTAAAAAGTAGGGTCAGTTTAAACTTTTTAACTTGAAGTTTTTCGTTTAGATTATTTTTTGTTGTCTATATTTCAATATAAACGTATATAATAATGAATAAAACCCATTTGCAAATTAAAAGACTGTTTTATTATTTCCTTTGACAAAAAATTTTTTATGTTTTATATTTTCAACTAATTTTGATTAATTTCGTTGAATGTTGTTACGATTACTAAAAAATAAATAAGGCAGAACATAATATTTTTTTTAAAAAAAAAGCACTTTGCAAACACCAACTAAAAGTCATATGGTATTGAAGTAAACTCCAGGCGCAAACAATTTACATATTCTTTACCTATGTAAAATAGACTCTAAAAAAGTGTTTGCGAGGCCCCCGCTGTTCAATGTGTTCACGTGTCAAAGTGACGTTCAATCCAAATCATGTTCCGAGGTCAGTTACCTCAACCGACACACGACTCTCACACACACACACACACACACACACACACACACATATACATATATATATATATATATATATATATATATATATATTTAAAAACTCTGCTTATTTCAACATTCAACTCCCATCCACTACCCTCGTTTAATAAATCAACGTCAGATTGATTTAGGAACGCTCATGACATGGTTTCGACTCGATCTCACATGCCAACGCAAGTCATGTTGTGTTTTAAGAGGGGACTGGAGCTGGGCTGTGTTGTGTTTTAAGAGGAGACTGGAGCTAGGCTGTGTTGTGTTTTAAGAGGAGACTGGAGCTAGGCTGTGTTGTGTTTTAAGAGGAGACTGGAGCTAGGCTGTGTTGTGTTTTAAGAGGAGACTGGAGCTAGGCTGTGTTGTGTTTTAAGAGGAGACTGGAGCTAGGCTGTGTTGTGTTTTAAGAGGAGACTGGAGCTAGGCTGTGTTGTGTTTTAAGAGGAGACTGGAGCTAGGCTGTGTTGTGTTTTAAGAGGAGACTGGAGCTAGGCTGTGTTGTGTTTTAAGAGGAGACTGGAGCTAGGCTGTGTTGTGTTTTAAGAGGAGACTGGAGCTAGGCTGTGTTGTGTTTTAAGAGGAGACTGGAGCTAGGCTGTGTTGTGTTTTAAGAGGAGACTGGAGCTAGGCTGTGTTGTGTTTTAAGAGGAGACTGGAGCTAGGCTGTGTTGTGTTTTAAGAGGAGACTGGAGCTAGGCTGTGTTGTGTTTTAAGAGGAGACTGGAGCTAGGCTGTGTTGTGTTTTAAGAGGAGACTGGAGCTAGGCTGTGTTGTGTTTTAAGAGGAGACTGGAGCTAGGCTGTGTTGTGTTTTAAGAGGAGACTGGAGCTAGGCTGTGTTGTGTTTTAAGAGGAGACTGGAGCTAGGCTGTGTTGTGTTTTAAGAGGAGACTGGAGCTAGGCTGTGTTGTGTTTTAAGAGGAGACTGGAGCTAGGCTGTGTTGTGTTTTAAGAGGGGACTGGAGCTGGGCTGTGTTGTGTTTTAAGAGGAGACTGGAGCTAGGCTGTGTTGTGTTTTAAGAGGAGACTGGAGCTAGGCTATGTTGTGTTTTAAGAGGGTGATGGAGTTCGGCTATGATGTGTTTTAAGAGGGGACTGAAGGCGATCCATGTTATGCCATAAAATGGGAATCGCGTCACGTAAAAGTATCTTTTTTCCATGTATTGATAGCGGATAAAAATACAAAGAAATGTTTAATATATAGTAATTAAAATGTACCAATTTGTAACTTCGTTTTATAAGATTTATTAAATGTTTGTTAATTGTATGTAATTTTATTGCAAATAGCATGTTCTTCCATCTATTACGATTTTTCAGTTTAAAGAATATAACTAACATATTACGTCTTATCTGAGAGGTTGACGTTAGTTTAATATAATTATTTTAATAAAACAAAAACATTTAAATTTGAATAGGGGAGAACGTGTTCTAAGTTTCACTGTAGCACATCCCTGATAAATAATTGTGAAGAAGATGACATCGACCAAAGGTTCTACATGGGAAATACATCGAGTAGTTCCGCAAATAAATAGCCGCCTCGAAGAACTTACAGCCGTGGTCGCACCAGAACATATCCTCCAGTGGCCATCTCGAACCTTTAAGCAGTTTCGCCAGTGGTCTCCTTGAAACAGCTCCCCCAGTAGAATCTTTTAAACAGTTCCACCAGTGGCCTCCTTGAAACAGCTCCGCCAATGGCCTCCTTGAAGCAGTTCCACCAGTGGCCTCCTTGAAGCAGTTCCACCAGTGGCCTCCTTGAAACAGCTCCATCCAATGGCCTCCTTGAAACAGTTCCACCAGTGGCCTCCTTGAAACAGCTCCCCCAGTAGAATCCTTTAAACAGTTCCACCAGTGGCCTCCTTGAAGCAGCTCCTCCAATGGCCTCCTTGAAGCAGTTCCACCAGTGGTCTCCTTGAAACAGCTCCCCCAGTGGAATCCTTTAAACAGTTCCACCAGTGGCCTCCTTGAAACAGCTCCGTCAATGGCCTCCTTGAAGCAGTTCCACCAGTGGCCTCCTTGAAGCAGTTCAACAGCTCCGCCAATGGCCTCCTTGAAGCAGTTCCACCAGTGGCCTCCTTGAAGCAGTTCCACCAGTGGCCTCCTTGAAACAGCTCCGCCAGTGGTCTCCTTGAAACAGCTCCCCCAGTGGAATCCTTTAAACAGTTCCACCAGTGGCCTCCTTGAAACAGCTCCGCCAGTAGAATCCTTTAAACAGTTCCACCAGTGTCCTCCTTGAAACAGCTCCCCCAGTAGAATCCTTTAAACAGTTCCACCAGTGGCCTCCTTGAAACAGCTCCCCCAGTAGAATCCTTTAAACAGTTCCACCAGTGTCCTCCTTGAAACAGCTCCGCCAATGGCCTCCTTGAAACAGCTCCGCCAATGGCCTCCTTGAATCAGTTCCACCAGTGGAATCCTTTAAACAGTTCCACCAGTGGCCTCCTTGAAACAGCTCCCCCAGTGGTCTCCTTGAAACAGCTCCCCCAGTGGAATCCTTTAAACAGTTCCACCAGTGGCCTCCTTGAAACAGCTCCCCCAGTGGAATCCTTGAAACAGCTCCCCCAGTGGAATCCTTTAAACAGTTCCACCAGTGGCCTCCTTGAAACAGTTCCACCAGTGGCCTCCTTGAAACAGCTCCGCCAATGGCATCCTTGAAGCAGTTCCACCAGTGGCCTCCTTGAAGCAGTTCCACCAGTGGCCTCCTTGAAGCAGTTCCACCAGTGGCCTCCTTGAAGCAGTTCCACCAGTGGCCTCCTTGAAACAGTTCCACCAGTGGCCTCCTTGAAACAGTTCCGCCAATGGCCTCCTTGAATCAGTTCCACCACTGGTCTCCTTGAAACAGCTCCGCCAATGGCCTCCTTGAATCAGTTCCGCCAATGGCCTCCTTGAAGCAGTTCCACCACTGGTCTCCTTGAAACAGCTCCGCCAATGGTCTCCTTGAAGCAGTTCCACCAGTGGCCGCATTCAAGCAGCTCTGCCAGGGGCTGTCTTGAAGTAGGTCCACTAATTGAAATTTTAATTTAGTTTAATCGCGCTAAGACGGTAAACAAAAGCTACTAAAATCATATATAAATATTTTCTGCCGCTATCACTTTTGACAGATAGCACTAATGCCAATAAAATAATATTACTAAATAAGAATGAGGGAGCGATGTTATAAACTGGACCTTATAGCCCCGAGCAAGGTTCAAAGTCCGCATCAGGTACGTACTACATTTGCAGGTAGTTTCGTTGCTCTTAGACGTATCCAGTTCCGCCACGAATTAACTAACAATTAGTTACTATAAGCTTGCATGTATGTGTCCATATTTAGCTTAAAAAAAACCTGGGACACGTACTCTTACAAAGCGTAAGCTAATCAATCTCATAAACATAGCCAAATTGTTCTTGTTGTGTTAAAGGGATATTAAAAATAAGGTTGAGTAAACCAAACTACATTTTGAGTTTACACAGTGAAATAAGGAATATGAGTACCTGCATAAATTTATATTTAAATTAATATGCATGTATTTTTATCTAAATTAATAAACATAAATTTATGTTTAAAACTTGAATGAATATATTCAAATACGTATCAAGCTCTCTGCAATGGGGCTACGCGAAAATCGTAAGAGCGCGTTTAGTGACTAACTTGTGCCATGTATAAAAATATAAAATTAAACTAATTAAATTCGTATGTAAATGAAGTTTAAAACCTTAAAAGTTTTATTTATAGCACTATGAATCTGAAGTTCAAGTTTCAATTTCTTTTATTTTTAATAATCTCAGATAAAAACCAATTGGCGATTCAACATGACTGTTTGATGGGACAAATTTAAGTGCGTAGAGATCAGGAACCATATTCTGTGTGTCAAATTAGGTTGTTATTAATTTGTTATTTTTATTTTTTTGAAAAAAATAGCAAATTAATAAACATTTATGCCACAAGGTAAATAAATCGAAAAAAAAAAGGTTGATTAAGTTACAGTTTGAAAGATTAACCTAATCACATGGTCTAAATTTCAAGTTCATTTAGTCTGGTTTGCTGAAGGCGGGAGGTATGGGTTCGTGTCCCGGCCTTATGTAAAGAGGGTTGTTTTTCATAAATACTTAACCACTCTACAAAAGGTTTTGAAACGAAGTATGGCGTTTATTCAAATTGTATTTTTTTTGTTACAGTTTTTAGTTTAGCATTTATAAAAATTTATACACTAGAGCAAACAGTTGGACGCTAAAGAAAGTATATTAGTTAACCTCTTTATATAAAAATTATAGTTATTGCGTATCGTTAAGAAGCATTTATATTCAATCGTATAACTATTGTGGCCAACATGGGGTAATAAAACATTCGTATTTGAGCTATTACCTATCCGGTTGCTTCTTGAAACATTATAACTTAAATTACAAAAGCAAGAACATAAACAGGTGGTCCATTATGGCCGGCCGCCATTGGGGGGTAGGGGGGGAGTAAAGCTGGTTGCCAGAATTGTTACCCAATAGGAAGACAATGAATGACATCATCTCAAACCCACAACAAACTAATTTACAGCACCTTCCCGTCAGACTGATGAGAATATGACTAGTTTGTTGCAAAAACAGCGTTAGTCCAAAAACCGGCAGCGATCAAACTACAGCACACGACTTACAAAATTATAACTGCCGATCCAAGAACGCTCGCTATTAATTACACGTTATACACTAAAATACTATATTAATTTACAATATCAAAAGATATTTTAAGGAGTAGGAGTAGGATTACTCACTTAAAACGATAGTGTAGGGTTAAGGGCAGTTTTTTTGTGCTGTTTTTATAGCAAAACTTTTTTTGGACAAAATTAATAAAATCATTTTCCACTAGAAACAAAGTTTAATTTTCTTTGCATGAATGTATCAAGATTTTTTGAATAACTGTCAAAAGTGTCCTGGAATTCAGTGAGAAATGTTTCTCTTCTTTACAAAGTTTTTCATCTAATTACACTTTGTCCATGACATATATTAGAGAAATGTTGAGTTCACTAAGTGAAGAAAATTAGACCTTTAAGTTTCTACTAGAGTAATATTTTATTCATTTTCATAAAAATATATATATTATTTTCTATAAAAAGTGCACAAACACTGGTCTTAACTCGCATCCCCTACACTCCCACCTTAAGAGCCAATCGAGAATTCAGATACGCTCGGACCAGTAAACGTGTCAAACTGCGGTTTTATGTGGTCTTCACTTGACAACTGCAAGATTATGATCAGTTTAATAGTTGTTGTTTTTTTATTTTAAAATATTAATTTTTAAATTTCTCTGAATTTTTTGAATAAGGTAAAATAGTTTCAATGGTTTCAATCCTACCGCATTTTTTTTAAGTAAACTACAGAAATCCGCATTAAGGTGCAATGTTTGGCTCGAGCTGCAAACCAAGTTATAGTAAGACTCTGACACAAACAACAACACTACTTTCATATATTCATACTTCAATTAATGTGATTTACATCTTTAACGTTTAATAGATATTATCAATATCTATACAATAACATTAATAATCAAGCAAAATACTATTAACGTTGGACAAAAAAAAAGTGTTTTATAAAACTGTTCTTTCTACCATAATCCTACTATAGATGTTAAATAATAGGAAGGGCTCGTTTCTAGACCTGCAATATTAACCACTTTCAGAGTAAACAGTGAAATCGTCAAGTCGAAAAAAAAGAAGCCCCAAATCAGGGTTTGAAGTTCATTCTCCACGGACTGCCAAATCTGCACGAATAATTTAATTTTTATAGGAAGGCACCTAGAGAAGTTACTAGATCTACTTTCACATATTTATACGTCAAGTTACGTGATCTACTGTAGCTGTAGGTCTTGATGTACTGTACTGTACTGTACATCATCAATACCTATAAAAATAACACTAATAATATAGTAAAATGTTATCAAATTTGGGAGGGAGAATTGGCTAGCCCGGTCTCCGGAGGAGGAATCGGCTAGCATGGGGGTTTCAAGCCCCCGACACATATTGGATCCTGTTCTAGAAATCTCGTTCACCCAGTTTCAAAAGGACAATCCAGGGTAAGGTATGTATAGAGTCTAAGGAAGTACTTAATTAAAACCAGAAAAAGGTTTTATTTTAAGATGTGTTCAGCTCTAAAACACAAAAAAATGATATTCAAGTTGATTTCAAATTAGCCTCTGGTGACCAGAATAATCCAAAGAAACACATCTTTATGACATTTGACCTCGGTCACTATTGTTAAGTTAAACTCAGGGTGGGGGGTTAGACTCCTGACACGGTCGAAGAACTTATAGTTGATAAAATTGATATATCCATGCCCATAATAATACATTAACGGTCGAGGGATTTGGCGTTGTATATTACGGAATAGGTCATTTTGTAGGCCGTTTTCTAATATAATCAGTAGATTCAGAAAATTCTTATTGAATAACCATGATGATGATGATAAGCACCAGAAAGTTGAGATTGGTGGCCTTTAGAGCATGTTGTTTAGAATATTTTACTCAATAAACCTTTTAAAAAGTTATATGCGCTACAATATTTTCTTAGATTAGGTGAAATTTGACAGGTGGTGTCAATTTTGACAGCAGTTTTATACATATGTATGGGTTAAATGAGGGTACTAGCACTAGAGCTCAAGAAAACATAGGATGATTCAATAAGTGTTTAGTGGGATGTATTTTATTTAATAATTAATGTCTGCTGAGATTGTTTGGTAAGATTTTTTTTAAAAGAGTTATTTTTTTCTAATTATTACGTTTAACACTGTGGTTACCAATGACATAATCTAAGTGGTAGGGATGAGGAAGATAAACTAGAGGAAGATCATCCGCGTTAATGCGGAAAAGACATTGGTAAAAACAAAACAAAAAAAACGTACACTCGGCCGAGATTCTAACCACGTCCGACCATCAATCTATTATGTATAAAGTCTGAAGCATAGACCACGTAACCACAGATGTGGGATTAGAAACAATACATAACTTGGGTAAGATAATTTAAAAAATGAAAGTAAGCCTTTATTTTTGATTAAATACAATGCAGTTGCTAAAAACCCTAAGGCCTGTCTAAACATTCTGGTTTGAGCCCAGCTCTTGCACCATTTCCTCCCCTACAATCTACTATGTAGAGAAGAGAATGATAACAAGATAAATGTATAGCGGGG
Organism: Timema douglasi; assembly: GCA_901482245.1. Lineage (NCBI taxonomy): Eukaryota > Metazoa > Arthropoda > Insecta > Phasmatodea > Timematidae > Timema > Timema douglasi. The sequence continues at coordinate 49,302 of CABEEJ010001998.1, forward strand.
TAGAGACGGGGAAATATTTCATAAGTGTAAAAGAATTGAATAGGTAACAAAAATAGATTTATTATACAAATAACATAAAAAGGTGATATGGGGTTACAATTGTTATGATAGCATTTAACAACTCCAAAAATATAAGAACTACCCATAGCACGGGAGAATACGTGTCCAAAACGACACGGTAACAGTAAAATGGAAGTTAAGTAGAGAGAGGATATAGGATTCCAAAACAGCCAGATTAGCGCCAGACTTCCACCAGAAGGGTCTAAACAGAAAACACGGAGAGTTAGTAACTTGTAAAGATATAACAGCAAATCCTATAGTTTTAGAGTTACTAAGTTAAATGTCGGCCAAGCTACCTAGCTTCCTAGATAATAAATGGTAAGATAACGGTTTGTGAATTACATTAGAAGATGGTTAACAAAAAGGTGTCAACACATAATTTTACTATGGCCGGTCCTTTCCCAGTGGGTACTACCAGAGCAGTCAATAGTACATTTATACCATAACCCACTTCCTGGGGTATACATCAGATCTAGTACACACTAACTTCAAAAATTTGGACCAATGAGGTGCCAACAAGGGGCAAATGAAAATACTATCTGTGCAGGCCACTATACAACACTAGCCGTGTTCCACACTTTGCGTACCCAAAATAGTAACACAGAAAGAGGGGTACCAACAAGAATGTTGTGAGCTTCTGACCTAGCTAGGTCCTCAAATAAAGGCGTTAGACAACCTGCTTGTAGCCATACAAATATTGAACAAGCGATCATGACGTTCACGGCGTCATGCAGATATTGTGCAGTCATAAGGACTTAAAACGGAATAATGAACTCGTGGAGAAAAGGAAGCTTAAGGTAAGCTCCTAGGGACATAGAAAGAAAACATAGTCATATGGACTAAATCAACAAGTCTGAAGTACTTGGAAACATTATGAATACTTGAATCGTCAAACAAGATTCCCTCGGCGTCGAGGCGGTGAGACCCACGACCCAACCATTACGGCCAGCAGTATCTTCTTCAGGAGCTGGAGCAGAGGTTCTTCCTTCGAGGGTATCCAATGATGAACTACAGACGAATGAGCCTAGGGGTCACCCGTTATATACTCCCTTATCTGACTCTAAACAGGACCAAATATTGGCATGTAATGAGAGGAAAAAAAGGAAGGCGGATGTGGGAAAAGTGGAGAAAGAGTTGCCAAGGAAGTCCACTAGGGGAGAAGCGCTTAGGTTAGCGGCATTGAACCAACGACAGTCAGGCCTTTCTTCAACTAGGAGTTCAAGGGTTTAGACGTCTGTTTGAAACTGCCACGCCTTCGCTTCCGCCATGCTGGCAGCATACTGTATTGAACCATGGTGATTGTATCCGGGAACATCCACTTAATGTAAGTAGAATACAAATGATATTTTTGCAGAATATATCAGTTTTACTTCGCTTCTTTGGCTTCCATTATGTCAGTTTAGTATTTTGTGCAGATTACTGTTTGTAGATGGCATATCACTTGGTTGACATGCTACACTCTTACCTAAAAGTGTGTTTACATTGTTTATTAAGATTAATCCTATTTCCAGTACAATAAAACCTAGGGCCTAGTGTTTATACTCTATATTATTAGTAATATTTTATTTGTATGGATTTAAAAAAATCTATTTGAGATATTTAACGTGCATTTACTGAAACGACTGATTATATCAGCACACGACTTATAAACTAACTTAAATCTAGAACAGACACAACATCCAGCCCCCAGCCGTTAAATCATCACTTTGAAAGAGGAAACCCACAATTCACCAATGATTAATTTTTTGTCTATGCCCGGAATCGATCCCAGTCAGCTTAGTAGAGACAGACAAGCTACAGACTGAACTAAGGTGTCGGACTGGTATTGATAATATCTACCAAAAAGTGACAGTTGAATATCACATGACCTGACGTATGAATACTTGAAGGTAGATCTAGTACATTTTATCTATGTTAGATAAGGCCCTACCTGTGAAAATTTGATTGTTGGTATGTTTTATTAAGTTAAGTTAGTTTGTGGGTCATGGTTTTCTATAGACCTATGTAAATAAATTACAAACTAAATTTACAACCAAACTAAAGCTAACTAACACAGTGTGTCACTAATGCCTTTTTTGTAGTCACAGTTGGTATTATTGATGGTCGTGCCGGCTCCTCAGTGTCTTATTGTTTGATCCTGACCTCCAGACTCCACGGGACAACCTAGGGGAACAATTTATGTCCACAACCGGGACATTAACACTGGGCGGACAATCGAGGAGGTACATTAGGGCAGTCGGCAGTGTTGACTGGGCGGACTCCTTAAGAGAGTCTAACCATTCTATTTGATTATATAGTTCTATACGATTTTTTTAGCACCGTGTCTTACAAACCGTTTGGGTTTTATGCATATTTACTAATTGCGCTGGTATGTTAAGTATAATTAAGGTTTAATTTATAAGAAAGGTACCCACACTTGCGTGAAAGGAAAGTGGATTTTTTTAAACCTCCCTTAGTACACCCAAACGGGATCTGAACCCCAATCTCCCCATCATCAGCAGTACTATCTCTTGTGAGAATGACGCCTTGCACCGTGCAGCCTTCAAAGCTAGATATGAAAATTTAACAATGGGTTTATTAGCGTCTGGGACTACAGGTTCTAAGACTCACTCACCTACATCAGTGGTCGCACTGTCTTAGGCATCACTCTCGCAATAGACTGGATCACCGGAGTCAGAATTTGAATCTCGACCGGGTATACTGAGGGTGATTTTTTACTAAATTGTTTCATAATCTCTATCCCCGTGCATATGCGGGAGTATTTCTTCTAAATTCTACATTCCTCATCCATAGCTCATTAAGATAGTTAAATGCTGATCACCAGGATGGGTAGTAAGGAGAAGCACACAGCAAAAAGGTTAATATATTGTGGTGAAGATTTGTGTTATTATTGTATCTACATCTTTCGAGAAAACTGATTATGTAAGTACACAACTTACAAACAAACTTGATTACGGAAAAGATATAAAACCCTGTCTCATGGCAATCAAAATATCAATGTAAAGAGGGAGAAACCCAATTTCACATACATTTTTTTAATTAGCATTTCGGGAATTAAACCTGAAACGTTTAGTTCAGTAGGCTGACGATCTACGGACTGAGTTTAAAAGTCAGACACTCGGTTAGGTTTGAACCCAAGTATCTCAGAACTAGTTGGTCATCAACTTACCAAGTTAAGGATTTGTCGACCAACCTAAGGATCCTTATTTGATTATTGGTGAGCGCCGACAGTTTATAAGAGTGAAATTGATTGTTTGTTCCTCTCAGATTGTTCGAAAGTTAACTTTCTAGGATATGGTTGTTTTGTTTGTCCTAAAATGGCACGTATAAGTTGATTATAGACTCCACACATATCAAACGCATCAACTTATTTTGAGTGGAAGCATTTTATTTAGCAAAATTTAGTTTTCTAATTCGAAGCGAAACAAAAAAAAGAAGCAGCTTCCTGAGATTTCGCCCGTGGGTTGGTTACGTCTTGTTCTTTTATTGAGTGTTTTAAGAACCCTTCTCACTCCTCGGATAACGCATAGCTTAGGAGAGTAATATGGTTCAAACCAGGAGTCGCATCCTATTGATGTAAGCTCATCTCTTCATTAAAAAAAAAAAGTTAAATTGAGGTCAGTGAAACAATTGTGCCCAAGTTAAAAATATTCAACCAACTTAAAAATAATTATTTTTAAATGAAAGTGACTAATAAACTAAAACCAATTTCACTGTTGTCAAATATAAAGTGCAGAAAACCAAACTTTGATATGAGGAGCTCAAGCCCTCATACAAATTTTACGGTGCTAAGAATTGAAATTTTCTATATTACGTACTGAAACTTAATTTTTAAATGAGTTTTTTGGTATAGTTAAATTCGATCTTATATTCTGCTATTGTCTTAACATATGCACATACTGTAGTTACATCAATGTGCTTAAAGAGGCCTAATAAAGGTATAAAGACAAACAATAGGCCATATGTAAAGCTTGTTCAGCGTAGGAATTGTTTTATAAAAGGCCTTTTTTCTTGCCAAAAATCTATTATATAGTAGGATATTGGTAGGGAAAAAGACCTTTCAGAGATTAATTCCTACCGTGAATGGATTATAAGAACGAGAATAAGTAAAAGTGTAGGATGAATGAGAAGTGAGCAGAGTTGATTTGAAATCTAAGGGAGTAAGTTGGTGCAGACGACGCGACGGCCCAAATAGCAAGCACATCAACGTCACTGACTTCTCACTCACCCTTCTCTTTCACAAATTCTCGTACTTTAACTTCTGCAATGTTATCCTGACTAAAAGTAAGACGCAGCTGCATTCGATCGAAACCGTTTCAAAAGTTAATTTCCATCAAGCCAGAAGAATTTTATTTGTAGTCAACTAAAATTGTATTCGTTTATTACACACACACATATATATCTCAAATGGTAAAACAGTTTAGATAGTAATAGGGTTTGCATAAAATATTTTCTCGCTGAAAATCTAAAACAAACAGAACAAATGAAATATTTCAAATTTGTGCTCCCTGTATTACTACCTGTCCGGGTTATTAACATACTTACACTAACGGGGTGGGGATGAGTAGGCTATAATTGTGTGAAGTGTATCCGAATTTGCGAAGAAGAGTAGGAAAATACTGTGGAAAAGTTATTTATGTATGCCTAGCTGAGATTGGATCACTGACCTTCCCATCACAAGAAAACCTGACAAAATGAAACTTAAGTATATGTCCTCATGTCCATCGATGTGGGTGATTTAAAGCCAAGCTCATTTAAATAGCCCATCATTTTTGGCAAAACCTGTAACGTTTCGACTCCTTTCCCCAACGAACAAACCTTCCAATAAAGTTGATGAAAAATAAATAAGAGATTTGTCAGTGACAAGTTTTTTTAAATAAGTGTTGTGTGTCAGATAATAGTAGAGTATAACTCTTTTCTCACCCAGACATAATATTCCAACCTTGACCTGTTCCAATGAAAACAACACTGCGTTGACGATGTCGTGCCAATGGGAGGGGGGGGGGGAGAGAAAAATAAAGGTTTCTATTTGACATAAAAGTTTTGTGTGGTCTTCTTCCAGCTTGTCGACACTAAATAACTCCGTAACATCAACCTTGCGAGATAAAATAATAATGTCACACAGGTGGAGGTCAGAAACAGAATGACCGAAATGTATTCAAACAGACACAAGCTATTTGATTCTGTGTATCCTGTCCACATGTCACGCACGCGTCGGATTCATGGTCGAGATTGTTCCATTAAAAAAAATAAGTTCAAAAGGTCACCTTCTAGATTCGCAACCCAACCCAACCAAAACTGTTTTATTATTGTTTTTGGTTCTAAACGTCCGTGTGTTTCACGCGTTCTTTTCTCTTAGTTTAACATCTTACTGCCTGCGCCTATTGATTATTTTCTCTCTTCCCAAAAGCTGTATTTGTGGCTGCCCTTGAAATTACGTCATTTTTTTATTTATTTTTTACAATCTAGCTCATCGGTGTGTGGGTTGTTTAGCATGTTAAATGTTCAATTTACGATCCCTTATACTCCTTTTTTTTAATGTTATTAACTGCTAAGGAAAGGACTCGCTCACAAAATACATCGCCATGTTAATAAAACCATCCTCGTTAATAGATCCAGTATATTATGAAAGAATGGATATATAGGAATCAAAGTGAAGATATGATTGGTTTTCAAGGTATTGATACATAGCTCTGTTGTCGAATGTGACGACAGCTAGTTGACCAGAACATGTATTCATCCTGCAGCGGTATCATACGTTCTATGCGAGATGAGGGTGAGTGTGTGGTGTCAGTCAGGTAGAGACTTTATCCAACAGTTAAAAAAGCTACTTGATCTACTTATATCAGGTGATTCGATGAGAAAACACTAATAATTAAGTAAAATAGTTTTTTTGCAACGCGTTTTAGTCCCTGTTCAGGTTATAATCATATGTACTGATTACTCTAATGAGCTACGGATAACGAAGGTTGAGTTTGATTGAGAGAAAATGTACCCGCATTTTGAGTGGAAAGAGTGTAAATTCAATATGGAAAAGGTAACCTGGCAGTCTAGGGGTAAGGTGTCAGACTTCTATGCTGGCGTCCGGGGTTCAATCCTCGCTCCCGGCAAAGATTTATCTGATTACCAAACCCTTCCTTCACCTCTAACAAGACATCTTGTGAATGTGAGGAATTCCAGGTCTCCACCGTGGTTCGGATTCCACGTTAAACTGTAGGTCCTTCATTTCATCTCACAATCACCCTACCATTACACATTAGCGTAAGTGCGTATAGCCCGAACGGGTAGTAAGACGCGGTGATAATAATAATAATAATAATCTTAAATAATTCTAAAAATAGTCTTACAGTGTCATAACATTATTATTTCTATGTTTAAGTAGGTTTTTTTTTGTAAACGTATTTTTGTTAATCCTCTACAAACAAGACTATCCTGCTTAGTCACGAAAATGGCCTTATGAATATTTCAGCCAAAATGTAGAATAATAATGTCCATGGAAGCATATTTATGTATATCTAGAATACGAGGAGAAAAAAAGCAAGTCAATGTTTTCAAGGCGCAAATAGTACTATAATAAGTGTGAAAACTCGTCAGAGGAAGAGGGAAAGGGTTTTTAGCAGCTTCATAAAATAGCTTCGAAATATCCAAATAGACTTATTTGTTAAATAAACCGTATAGCTAATAATAAAATTAAGAGGTATTAGGAATTCTCGATTGTAAGATCTTACTTAGGATCTTATAATGGTCTCTAATTAAATACACCAGTCTTGTGAATGTGGGGAATGCCAGGTCTCCACCGTGGTTCGGATTCCACGTTAAACTGTAGGTCCTCCATTTCATCTCACAATCAATTCATCTCACAATCACCCTACCATTACACATTAGCGTAAGTGGGTATAACCCGAACGGGTAGTAAGGCGCGGTGCTAATAATAATAATAATAACTATACCAGTCTTTAATAATTAAATAAACCAAGTTACTAATAATAAAATTATTATATATATCAGGGATTCTCGATTGTAAGCACTTAGGATCTTGCCTATATGCTACTAAATGAACCATTTTATTGACAATAACCTGAAGAGATGTTAGTTAACTTGGTTTTTTTTCTATGGAGTGGTGGTAGTAACAAAAACTAATATATGAGATGTAATTCCCCCTCTTTAGGGCTAGCTGGTAAGCTAACCCCACCTCCCCCCGTCCATTTATTCACGGAGTGTCCGTCACGTGACGCCGACCACAGCCGCAGGACATTTCGTTCATCTCGCCCACTCCTTCCTTCCCAGGACCGCAATCCTGCCAGCTGCAAGTGTCGGAAAACTTGACACGTAATCACTGATGATAAAGGTTTCACATAATTTCACACCAGGGACGTTTTCTCATTTATAGAGTTCACAACTTACCGTTATATTCTCGCCCCCCCTCCTCCCCCCTCACGTGAACCACTTCTTAATACACGGTCTATCTATCCGCATATTTAAACTAATGGTGTAGGGATGAGTGAGATATAATTTTCGAGGAGCTGTACTCGCATTTGCGTGAAAGGATGAATTATAAAACTCACCTCACAACACCCATTCGAGGTTCGAGCTTCACCTAACAGTAGCAGGAAAACTAGACAAGACGAGACTGACTTCTTTGCCCTCATGACCACTTGTACCTTACCGTAATAAGAGTATTAGTGTGCACTAAATGCATGATTTAATGGGGGCAACGATCTAAGCTTTGAAAAGTAATTTGATTATTAAGTTTATTATAGTATAAGTTTTGGATTGGTAGAAGAGATTAGTTATTACATTAACACAAATTGTGAATCAATATTTATAAAAAGATTTATGAATAATAATCAATATTGATTCACAATTTGTGTTAGCTTGATTAATAAAACTAACTTTTACCAATCCAAGTTGAATGGTCGAATGGCCTAGGTCATCACTCTTACAACATACTGGACTTTTGATGACGGCTGTATCGGAGTTCGAATTCTGTTCGTGTGTACTAAGTGATGTTTCCTAAATATACTTCTAGTCTCCCACCACGCAAACGTTGATACACCTCCTCTAAATTCAACTTTTCTCGTCCCTAGTACAGGAGCATAGTTTGTACATTTGCGCTCGAACGGGTGGTGAGACGCGTCGACAACTAAAATAAGAATAAAGGATTAAATTTACATTTAAATTATTTTGTTATAAATTAACAGGTGTTGTGATTACGATTTATTAAATTTTACAATATCGGGCAAACTGCGCGTATGGATGTACAAATTGAGACCTATTGGTTGCGGATACTACTTTGTTCATCCACGAAGGGCTCTATCCATAGCCTATCCTATAGTATGCACCCCAACACTAAATAAACGGACAAAGGACAGCCCAGGCCACCTTTGAAATTCATTGATGCCAACAGATTGTTTGCGATTGAAGAGGAAAATTCGATTTCAAGTTTATTTTCCAGGCAATCGACATCGACATGAAAGGTAACCGCAGCATGTTGTCGGTCCGGTAGTTAGCGGTTTGTCGGACATTGGTCATCACGCCTTTAGCGAACCACATTTCCCTCTCTGAAAGTGGCATTTTGCGCATGCGTAGATCAAGATTAGAGAAACTTACCGCTCAACTAACTTTGTAGGGGAAACTCATTACAAGTTGCGATGGTGGAGGTGGGTAGGGGGGAGTTGGAGGAAGGTATTTTTCTAAAAGTTTTCTGGGGAAGAATAAGTTTGTTCAGAGTAAGAGTTATTGTATTTGTCCCAAGTTGTTTTTCAAGGCATTTCTTTCCATAGAACTTCCTCCATAGTTTTTAAAAACAGAGTTACGTGATCAAATTAAGAGCCAGGCTCATCCCCCGGTTAGTACCTAACTCGGGTAGGTAATACAGATCAAACAAGATGTCGTATTGTGCTGAGGTATTATGTATTATAAAACACTTAAAATGAGACCAGAAAAATAATCATTTTAGATTGAAAAACTACTAAACTAATTCCAATTTAGATGTTGTAAAATGAAAAATGGAGAATAGAGCACTTCTGATACGTTTTCTGGACCGATCGTGATCTCGTATCTAATACCCCGATTAATCGCTCATGAGATGGACGATTTGGGTGTATGGCTAGGTTTTGACTGATAACAATTTAGCACGAGGTCGTGGTGGTTAATTCAATAGGAATGTGGGGAAGAAGGAAAGTTAGAAGAACAGCATTTGCGCTAAATCTTAAAGGCTAAGAGAGAAAATCACTATTTAATAAAGTGAAACTGGTTGGGATTGAGCCTAATTCCACGTCAGGCACTCAATATCTATTTTAACTTGTGTCAATGTTTTTTTAAATTAGTTAATATGTTTTTCTTTTAATGCCTAAGGTAGAAAATGCACATAGTGTTTAAATGGGAAATATTATGTTAGCTTGTCGCGTCTAGAAAACCTCGTTTAGAAATAATTTTATTTAATTGATGAAGCCTTAAAAACATTACATACATTTCAATTTACAAAATACTTGCTATCGTATTTTACTAAGTTATCTAGTTTATTGTAGTTTTTCATATGGGTTACTGTTTAATAAGAACATTAATTTTATTGCTGTTCAATCAGGGGTTTTAAAGTGTACTAATTAATAACAAACATGGACTAATTACTTTTGTAAAATTTTAAATAAGTTTAGCCAAAATAGACGAACGTATGATATAGCAGAGCTGGAAGGCCAGTGTTAATTCCCAAGTGGGCACTTTTGTCCATAAAGATGTGGTTCACCCACTCTTTCGACACGCAAATGCAGGTGCGATTTCTTAATGTTCTTTCTCTCTGTTGTTTCCTTATGATAGATAGCTTAAGTTGCCAATAAGTTACGTAAACCAAATCTTTCGACTAAAATAAATAAAACATAGTTTTAAAACAATGTATTTCTAATTATGTTAGACAAATTCCATTATATTCATAATATATATTCAAGGATGGTAGAGATTAATTACTATGTGTAGGAATAAAACTAAGTGTATCTACTGAAGATTTATTTATTTATTTTGAATAAGAACATTTTTATTTAAAAATTGGAAAAATACTGACCTTAACTCACGTTCTCTTTAATCCCGCCTTTAATGAATAGTATTTACACTTCGTGTCACCACTCGTCTGAAATATTCACATATAATTACACTTTAATAGAGATGAAGAATGTAAGACTTTTGAGGAAATATATCCCCATTTGCGCTGTAAGAGGGTGGGAAATCATTCAGGGAAAAGTCATCCTCTCAACCAAACGATCAATCTCGATGGTCAAGGTGTGGGAGGTATGTCAAAATACCTTTCCTGGGAAAATGGGTAGGCCTTTTCGCTCTTGCTCATTGAAATTCTCGAGTAATAGTATAATCAGTCGGTTCCAAAAGTATGCTTTCAGACGAAAGGGAGTAAATCATGCGATCAGTCTACTGTTGGAGGTAGAACGTATCGATAGTTTGTGATGAAAATATCTTATAGTGAATAGCAATATTCAATTTTTGTATTAAACGAGTGTTGTGTAAAATTAGTTTTAACCTCACTTTTTTAATAAATAATTTTGTAATTAATTACAGACATTTTATAAACGACAGTGTTATAAATAATTGTAAGAGTTTTTGTCCAACAATTCTAAAAATGTTTTAATAAAATATTCTACCAAATAATACTATTTCAACAAATGCAAATAAATCCATATTTTTTCATAGTTATTAATAAACTCTGTACAAGAGATACTAAACACACATACACACACACACACACACATACACACACATACACACACACACATATATATATACACACCAGACGCGCTTTTCGCCTGAAACAATAGTTAAAGGTTAACCAAAAACCATGTTCCATATGAGCGGTATTTTAGAAGCTGACCCTTAGATCGCCTATAGGTGGTAAGTAGCAGGCAAGGTGAGGCGGTTTAGGTTATCAGAGTTCACCCGGTAATGCCCCTACTTGTTGTCGGAACAGCGAACAAACATGAGACGCAGGTAGGTCCGACCCACGCAGCCATTAGCGGTACTGGACTCCTCCCCCTCTTTGGCCATTAAGAGGACATCCGATCCGTGTCCCTATCGTCTTTCCTTTTTCACTTACCTCTTATCTCTCTAAGAAGGCGGGAGCCAGGATTTCCCGAGATAGAAATCAACAAGCTGATAAAAAACTGTTGGCGGCATGAAGCCACAGCCGAGTCGTCGGTAGCTGAGATATCAATGATAGCTGAAGATGTCTTACACGTCCATCACAGACTCTGCCTTAAAATATTAGTGAAGAATGACCCTGAGCACGGGATGGTCCGTGAATAACTCAGTGGTACAGCATGGATGAGCTTAGCTAAAGTTCCCGAGTTTGATTCTCGTACCCAAGTCTCATTTCAATGTATTCGAATATGATTAATATACGGCCGATTTCCGTAATTATAATAATTTATTCCCTGAACTTCACCTTTCAGTTATACTTAATCGTATAGCACGGCTTTCCTCCATCTGATTGTGTTAATGCCACCAGTGGGTGCAGTCTAATTTTAGAAAATATAAATATATTTTTGTTGCCAAAATTGATAACGCTTTCCTATATTATTAGTGTTATGCGTTGATAATATCCACCAAAAGTGACAACTACGGATCACGTATGCATAAGTGAAAGTAGAACAAGCAACTTTTCTAGCTGTCAAATAAGGCTTTTCCAATTAAAATTGGAATCTACCTCTCTAGTTTCATTCTCAAAATACTAACCTTTTACGTTACTGAAACGGAATTAGAACTTTAGCGTTCAGATACAATATAAAAGTGGCGGTAAGATAGTAAACGATATACAACTAAAGATTCAGCAAACTATAGTTTATGTAAAACTATTATAATAACAGAATTAAACATCCATCTTTTATAATAATTTCAGAGAATTAATGCATTAACTTTGATTACTTTCCCCTATTCCGCGTCAATGGTAGTGAGTCGATAAATAATTATATTATTTTGTGCCGAAAATAAAACGCTACCTCTCAATTGTCCAACTTCTGCATTCCCAAATGTCCTCAAATTGTATTTGATATAAGAAACTAGAGTTGCCAGACAACCCGGTATTCTGGGAATGTCCCGTTATTTAGATGATAGTCCTGGTGTCCCAAAAGACCACTTCGGGACACACGATTGTCCCGGTTTTTAGCTTTTTGGTTTCGTCTTTTTTTTATCCCTTAATCGGTGATGTAGGAGGCCTATTAATATTATTTTTGTCAGGTTGGTATGCATAAGTGTAGCACAATTCGGGAAAGTCCTGTTTATGCTTTAAGTTAAGTGATTACATTCTCTTTGAATTTGTACGTCATTGTGTTATTGTGAGTGTGTTAAGTGTAAATGCAGGAATTTAATTGTTCTGAAATTTATTTATATATTAAATTTAATTTACAGTGTTAAAAGTATAAACATGCCGAAAAGACAGTGAAAAATGAAGGAGGCAAAATCTTATCGCAAATATGAGTAAGCTTTTAACTTTTGCTTGTCTTTTTTTAAATTAAATTATTAATACTGTTGTTTTCTTTTCTTTTTTGTTTCTGTAAAAGGCATTTATTTAATGTGTCGTAAGAATTGAAATAAAATTGTGATACATAAATATTTTTTTGTCCTGGTTTTCCCTAGCAAAAATCAGGCAACCTTATCTAAACCGTAGTTAGAGTGTAAGCTTGAATCTATACTTTATATTATCCCTACTGGTGCGCATGATGTAGGAGTATGGGTGAGGGGTAGAACAATGCTACCTTCATACTGTTCCATCCCGCAGAGGATCACATTAATATCCGCGTGTATGTCAGTGGGACTAAGGTAGATCTTGCATTGTCAGTTCTGATCCTAGATTTTAACGGTGGATTGATATTTGGGCTATCAGTCAAGTAGGAATGTAGGATCAGCATTGACCGGTTCTGTCAGTTGAATCGACAGATTGAATACTAGGGTGTTAGCGTCGTCCGCCTAGCAAAGAGGACTAAACAGATATGGCTGTCATATTCATTATATGTTTTACTGGTACAATCAATATGTTAGTGGTTCAATCAAATTAAGTCTTGATCAAAGTCAAAATTATATAAGTAGCGTGTATTGGAAAACAACCGACAGATAAATTGATTCAAATTAAGGTGGGGATTAACAAATTATGTCCACACGTGTTGCGAAAAAAAAAAAGGGCAGAGTATATTGACTCTAGTCTCACAATCAAAGCCCTTAGATTGTTTTTCAGAACCTAATAAACTATTATTAAATTTGATGGTTAGAAATTATGAGGTCAAGTAAATAAAGGTTCGTACACATTTAGCTTGATAGATTGTGAAAGAACAGTCATTTAGTTGTATAAGTAGTGAAAGGCCAATCATTTACCAGGAGATAGGGTGATAGGTTACTACGTTGAAATACCTATACTGAGTACAGTTGGTTCAGTTCTATTACCATCAGTAGATTAATATTACATTTTATCACATAATTTCAACACGTGTATAATTGTATTATGATCATTATATTATAATTATATAAGTGTATGATTACATTATAATCATTACAAATCACAAGTTATATAAGAGGTCAAACTTGTTATTTTATTATATTTGCGTACCATTGTCAAGGTCAAGGTATTTAGTAATTAAGTATTAACTACCTTATCTTAAGAATGGTAGGCAAAAAGCAAAAAAATAGCAAGGTTGACCCCTTATATAACTTGTGAACTGTAATAATTTTAAACCAGTGAGCCGTAATTTATAGATTTTAATAATTACTAAACTCGTTAAAATTATGCAGTAATTCATTTTTACTGTCGAATGAGCTTAATAAACTATAGTGCGTGTATTGTTTGAATGTGACGACCTTAGCCCATCCAAAGAAAACAGAATGACCATGATGAGTTTTAAATAAATGTGACAGCATTTGTATAAACAAAAAGTTTAGAAGCGTCGAGTTGTACAAATCCATTCACTCGGTTTAGTGTCAAACTCAGGACTCCCAAATTCGTTAAAATATCGTATAGCTAGTAAAATTGATTTTTTTTTTAATGTTTGCGCTTGAAGAGAGAATAATAAATTAGTAAAATATTAATGATATTAATTTTACCGTTCCCTTTCTGAATCAACTGTCAACTCACAAGTTAGCTTAACTCTAGAACAGACAGATCATCCAGCCCTCCAACCGTCAACGAAGAAAATTCACCAATGATCATTTGTTTTGGCCATGCCAAGAATTGAACCCGAGGTACTTAGAACGCCGGTCGAGTTTAAACTCCCGAGCGCAAGTCGGATTAACTAGCCTCTCTTGTGATACTATTGTGCAATCAAATTTTCATAGGTGAGGCTTTAATAAAATACAAACAAAATTATGTGCAATCGACATTTATAACATTTTACTATTTTAATAGTGATGGATTAAATAGACAAAATATCACATTTGTTAATTAAAGTTATAGCCGCATATAAATATCATATTCTTTAAATTGAAATATGCCACCTGGACACGGGAATCCATAATGATACGCGCATCCCTACAGTTATAAATGTACTATTGGCAGCAAAAAAACAACCACCGAGACGAAGATGGTTGCATTATCTGAGAGCTCGTGATCTTAATTGATCACACATTAATTTTGTAGCCGACGATTTATGCACGTCCATCACAGATTCTGCCTTAAAATATGAGTGTAGAATGGCCCTGTACACGGGACGATTACTGGATAGCTCAGCGGTTAGAGCAGTGGCGTACTAAGCCAAAGGTCCCGGGTTAGATTCCCGTGTCCAGGTGTCATTTTTCAATTTAAATAATAGATTGTATTAGCGTTATTCTATAGGTACAGTATTGATCATATATATCAAAAGTGACAGCTGTAGATCACATGATTCGACAACTGAATACGTGTTATGATCAAGTAATTTTTCTAGCTGTCGGTTGTTATTCCTATAAATATTGCAATAGTTCCGAAGTTGGAGAAGAAGTGATCAGTCTGCTTGTGACTGGCCCAGTTGCCGAGTTATATGGCCGCAGATAAGAGTGGGCGGAGCAGTGGGCGAAGGGGCGCTTGCCCTAGGACTACCACGTCATCCGCAAAACTCAAGGTCCTATCACGGTCAAGAGCACCCTACACACCTTGGTGTAGTAGATATAGTTAAGATCCTGGTTCGAGACATAGAGCGTTCAAAGTTCCATGGAATTAAGAAATGTAGAGCGCTCGAAACTGTCGCACATCAAGGAAAACTGATTAGTATCTTAATGTATGTGTGTATTATATACTACTATAAAGACACATGGCTGACTCACCCACTGACATTAATGTTTAACCACTTTCAGATGAGCTAGAAACTTGAAATTTGCCAAACTTATAGCTTCCAGCCTGTAACCGACGGGAAGATTCCAAAAAGTTTAAAAAAATGCAAAATGTCGGAACAACTTTGGAGGTCTCTTGTGGCTAAATGGTAAGACCTATCTAAAAACAGCTCTGGAATTACATTAGTTTACATCCACTTGCAAAAAAAAAAAAA
>CABEEJ010001998.1:76952-103490 GCA_901482245.1 Timema douglasi
GCAGCAACCAGCTAAATCCACCTTTGCTAAATCGGGAGATGACTGTAATAAAAATGTTAACACCCATAAAGATAAAAACAGACAATATTGACACCTTGGCAATTTCTAAAAAATTATAAATAGCAAAATTGTAAAATAGGTAGGGTACAGTCTTAAAACATCACGCTACAAAACAATAATCTGGGATTACCTCTTTCAAAAGGAGTAATTTTTTTAAACAATACAATTAAGTTTAACACACCAAATTCCAAAGAATGAATTCATTCGACTGGCAGGAGAAACCACGTGCCAGCAGCATGGGCTTGATGGAGTTGGGGGATGGGGGTGGAGGAAACGAGACGTTTGAGTTATTGGCGGGGGTGATTGGAGGAAGCCGAAAAGGCGCGGCATTTGCCGAACGAAAACGAAAACGACTCGTCTCAGTTGCACTCAGGACTTATCTCAAGCTGATGAGGTGCTGGTAAGCATAGTCATCATAAATGAGACATGTTCCAATCAGACTGCTCAGTTCTCCAGTTACAAATTTTAGTCTATATTATTCCTACTATTTTAAGCTTGCAAGCACTGTATCGCCCAATTTCTCTAACAAATTCCAGTAAATTCTAGCTTTTTGGTGAAATTCCCTGTGTTTTCCCGGTTTTTTCCAGACGCAAACAAATTCCCTGTCTTTTCCCGGTTTTCCCTGTTTTCCAGGTGCGTGGCAACACTGGATTTATGTGAGTAAATAATTCCTTGATAGTCTAAATTTACATTTAATCATGTGATAATCAAGGACTCCTATAAGCGATATGCTTATTAAAATTATTGCTTTGTAGAATAATGTTTGATTGGACGAGAAGCAAGATCTTAAACTTTAGCGTAGCACTTTGTATCTTCTAGAGCACTAAATTACATAAGATTGCTATGGGAAAGCGGAATAATCGGGCTCCATAGATTTAATGTTTATCACTTAATGTCTTTAAACACCTCTGTGGGTTGAGCGCTTATATTTTTAGTACTGCTCTAATTAAACGTTGATGTATTTGGAAATTGTTTGGATTGTAAGATACTTCCAAGAATAGCATGTATTGTATACCTAAACTTCAGTTACGTTAGAGTACTTATTATTAGCGCATGTGTGTAAGGCGCTTAGTAAATGATGCTGATATTGCGTCCTTTGGAAACTTTAAGGTGCAGCAGAAGGGAGCGCAATTATTTTTACAGTTTTTATAGCATTACATTTTTTTGGTAAAAATAAATCAAATATTTCTCCAATAGCAACATATAGTTTAGTTTTCTGCACATGCTGATATCAACAGATCTTGAATATCTGTCAAGGGTGTCCTGGAATTTTATCAAAACTTTTTAATTAAAGAGAAAACGTTTCGACAAAATTCCAGGACACCCTTGACAGATATTCAAGATCTGTTGATATTAACATGTGCAGAAAACTAAACTCTATGTTGCTATTGGAGAAATATTTGATTTATTTTTACCAAAAAAATGTAATGCTATAAAAACTGTAAAAATACTTGTGCTCCCTTCTGCCGCACCTTAATTGTACAGTCCAAAATACCTTAGCCGTTAAACGGCGTGTTTATTATATTTGGAAGTTGTTACTTTATCTCAAAATAAATTATGATAGTACAAATTATTGTCACCGGGTGACTATATATAATAAATAGAGTTTAATTCTCATTTTGACCTTTAAGTCGTAACTTGTTTTTGACTATCCTTGATGGTAGTTATAGTTGCCTCTCACTTTAAACTTAACTTGGCGAGATTACTAAGTAAACAATATGTTTATATTGAATAATAGTCATATTTATTATATGTTATATTTAACTACAAATCTTCGACTTGGCTTGCCTTGGGCGGTACCTCGGCATTTGTAATATTATTTGTATATCTTCTATTTCCAATATGTAAAATAAAATAAATACTGTTATTCTCTGGTAACTCCTTAACTATTATTTATCACGCTTCCTGGAAAGTTAAGGTTCTCATCCCGAAAAAAATATTGCAGGATACAGCCCTGGAATTACTCTACATCGCTATTGCATTTTAAAAATAAATTTATTGTTCAGAAAGCCATTATTACAGTTGTCCACGAATAGAGAGCCGACTAGTTAGACATGTATGTCCACAAAATGTGCGGGGTCCAATCCTCGGTCCCGGCACAGATTTATCTGATTACCAAACCCTTCCTTCACCTCTGACAAGACGTGTATTAATCACAACTTGTGAATGTGTAGAACTCCAGGCCTCCACCGTGGTTCGGATCCCACGTTAAACTGTAGGTACGCCATTTAATGTCACAGTCACTCTACCCTTAAACATTAGCGTAAGTTCGTATAACCCGAACGGGTAGTAAGACGCGGTGATAATAATAATATAAAATGTGCTATAGACAGTGGCGGCGGAACCTTGTTTAGAATATCAGACAAGAAAAATAGTGTTTTTAAATAAAACTTGTCCTTCAAATCATAAGGGGTTCAGGGAAAGTAATCAAGTTGGGATGGAAGGAGACTTGAGAAAACGCCAGTGTTTTTGCCGTTTCTATAGCAAAACATATATTTGGCCAAAATAAATAAAATATTGCTATTATAGAAACCTAGAGTTTAATTTTCCACTCATACTAATATCAACAGTTGTTGAATATCTGTCATAAACATGGCGGTATTGTATGTGAAACTTTTTAAATGAAGGGAAAAAGTTGTTATTAAATTACGGGACACGCAGAACTGTTGGATATCACCACGCGGAGAAAATTAAACTCAATGTTTCTACTGGAGAAATATTTGATTTATTTTGACCAAAAAATTATTTTTTTAATATAAAAACTTCAATAACACTGCCCTTAACTCTCCTTCCCTTCCACCCCACAAAGCTGTGATTAGTTGTCACAACCGTGCTGTGTAACGTTTTTAATTTGATGTGGTGTAGGTAAAAACAATTGTTCGTTTGAATTATTTCGTATATTTGTCTGTATGACCATATTCGGAGACGTTGTACATTTTGATTTGAGGACTTGACCTTCAATCTCAGAGGCAGTGTGAATAACAACGACTAGTGCACGCAATACGAATATCTATACCTATCTCTTAGAAATGATCTATAATAATGCTCTTACATCTAGCTGTCTATACGTGAAAATGTTGAGAAAACCTCTTGACGCTTTGGGGCTGGTCAGGGGTTGCAAATTTATCGCAAGGAAACAAACAACAAAACAAGTATTCAGGCTAGTTACAAATGTTTAGCTATGCTAGGTTTATGAATAAACTAAAGTTTTGTTAAGTGATTAATTGTATAAAAGTGTATATATATCTATATACAATTAATCACTTAAAAACCTTTTTACATATTATACATAAATGTAAAAATAAATAATACTTGAACAGCAAATTTAAAATTTAATTTTGTTTATGTCACACTTTGGAATCACTGCATAAACTCACTGATATCCAGTTATCGTGTTTAAAAAATAGATCACTAATGCCCTCTGGATTTCATTTTTATAACTTATTATGTTTTTAATGTACACAAATAGTTATGCATTTAGCCCTAATTCATTGAGTTAGCATCGTATCTTTAAACAATATAAAATAGTTTTTCAGAACCAAATAAAGTTTAATAAAAATATGCATACCCATTCATAATCACCAATCCAGCGTCAAAACATTTTTTTCAAAATTTCTCGACTTTGTTTTAATGAGCATAAGTATAATACCATGAAACGAAGAAGAAAAATGTTCAATTCTAACAAGATGTGGATCATCAAATTCCCAGGCTTACATATATTTTTGTAGGGCACTTTTTGTCTAACGAGGCGATCCTCTTAGTAACTGAAGATTGTTTTCAAGTGGTAATAACAGCAAGTAGCTGTAACGATCGTGTCAGTCGGGTGGCTTATGCAGTATGATCACCATTAAAATAAACTTTATGAGGCTATACAGAATAAATGGCGGGTTGTCAATATTAACTTTTATTTTAAGCATCGCTTCTTACTACCCATTCGGGCTATACGCCTATGTACTAATTATTCTAGTGTATTATGATGGTTTAATTCAGAGGAAGTGTACCCGAAATTGTTAGTGTAAACCCGTTTAGGGAAAACCACCGTCAGTATACCCGACCAGGATTCGAACCTCGATCTCCCCATCATCGGCAGTTCAGTCTATTACGAGAATGACGCCTTAGACCAAACGGTCATCGAAGCGGGTATTATTGACATAAGGTCACTATATTTAATATCCGAATTCACCAGAAAGGAAGGAGTATTACCGTTTGGTACATGACTGGCTGGGCTTGGGTTTTCATATTTAGCACCACATATCCCGATAGCGGCTGTATCGATCACCATAAAATAGGGGAGGGGGGGCAGTGGGGTGTGAAGATACTTCTTAGCAGGATACTATTCCTGTAAGACTAAAACTGTGCCCATACACCAGGCAGAATTATTTTTAAATTACAGTTTAACAAAGATAAAAAGCTTTGCCATAGTTTAAAAAGGCGTCAAATAAAATAAATTAACAATTGTTCTGTCCAATTTCAACGATTAAAAGCAATGAAAAGTATGAAAGCTCAATTTTGGGGGAAGTATTTCGTGAGATTCAAACCACGGTGGAGGCCTGGCATTCCCCGCATTCACAAGTTGTGATTAATACACGTCTTGTCAAAGTTGAAGGAAGGATTTGGTAATCAGATAAATATATGCCGGGACCGAGTACTGAACCTTGGACAGCACAGAAGTTTGACACCTTACCCCTAGACCGTCAGGTAACCTTTTGCAGTGATCGTGAAGCATAATAATTTAAAAATTATGTATATTACTCCTTCCAAAATTGAGCCTGTTTCATACTTTTTACTGCTTTTTAATCATAGAATTGAATTTTTTTAACGAATGCATGTTATTTTAAACCCATTTAAATTGAGTGCTGCGGAACACATGACTTGTCGTATGAATGCATTAAAGTAGATTTATCAACGCTTTTAACACCCGTCCAAGGTTCTTCCGATGTCGATTCGACTATACATACGAATCTATGTTTGAACGGTCGTATTAAATCACCGTGATCTCCCTGTAGCCTTGGTCAATAGAGTAGTAAACATTTATACTGCCCATCACAAAGTATAATGGTGATTAACCTAAGAGCAGACCAGTGTAGCGGAGCACCCACGCTCGTTTCGACCAAGGACGCAATGAAACATATTGGAGGTCGACGGTCGCGTCATTGGTAATCTAATACTGGTTATCAGCGAGATGACCTAGCTAATGCAGGGAAACGGGAGTAAGGTGGACTTTAAGGACTCGTGATGGCAGGAGTCGCCTGTAGAAATACCTTATTTGTTGTAGCTGGTTATACCACTAGTTTCCGTTGTCAGACGTGCTAACCAGCCGTCTCGACATGTTGGTAGTTGACTGATTGGAAGAATATAATGTTACGTTTTTATTTTGGTTGTTTTTATTGAATTACCATTTTTTGATCAATAGATATATCATCTTGATCGCTTTATATCTGATTATCTAAAGGATCGGGATGATAAAATTAACTAAGACAACCGCAATAGCTGGAAGAGATGAATTAATACCATAATGATGAATAACTTTTCTTTATACGCCCCCGCGTTTCTCTGTACTCTCCTCTTAAAGTGCATCCCGCTGAGATTCAAACCTCTACCTACTCTTCAACAGCAATTAAGTGCAATGCACATTTAACGTCAAGGAGCGTCTAAGAAAGTAATACTCAATAATATAATTACAAGTGTTAACCAATTCGTGTCACTGTATTTTTTAAATAGAGCCGTTTTAATATAATAAAACCCACTTTTGTGGCTACGTCGCCCAAGGCATCACTCTTACAATAGACTAGACTACCAAAGACCGAGAGTTCGAATCCAGGTCATATGTACTGAGGATGGTTTTTCCTAAATGGTTTTCTACTCTTCCTCATCGTAAATGCAGGTTCACTTCCTCTAAATTCAATCTTCCCAATCCCTAACCCATTAGAGTAATTAGTACTTGAGCGTATAACTAGAACGGGTAGTAAGACGCAGTGCTAAAAAATAGTTTATTTTTTGTTGAGAAAGGCTCTTGTTTGTTTGTCTCCTGATTGATTATCAAGGTGTGTAGCAGCCTCGTAAATAGCATTACGGTAGGTAACAAATAACTTAACAAGTAAAACGGTCGACTTGAAATAGTAAAATGTAATAATATACATAGTATTTAAAAATATAATATATAGTACTTAACATATAGTCTGCAAAGAATGTATCGTTATAACATCGAAAACCCTCCGATAGTTATTATTATTATTAGCACCGCGTCTTACTACCCGTTCGGGTTATACGCACTTACGCTAATGTGTAATGGTAGGGTGATTGTGAGATGACATGGAGGACCTACAGTTTAACGTGGAATCCGAACCACGGTGGAGGCCTGGCATTCCCCACATTCACAAGATGTCTTGTCAGAGGTGAAGGAAGGGTTTGGTAATCAGATAAATCTATGCCGGGACCGGGGATCGAACCCCGGCCGCCAGCATAGAAGTCTGACACCTTACCCCTAGACCGCCAGGTCAGCCCTCCGATAGTTAACACAGTAAAATGGTCAGGAGAAAAAAGATAGAGTGAAGGAAAGAGCTTATTTTAGCGATAAATGGATATCACCGATAGGACAAAGGAAGAAGGGGGGAAAAAACTGTGGCTTAGTCGTATCCTAGTATTGAACTAAAGACCAACATACGAGGTAATCACTCCCTCTCCTACCCAGTCCCGTTACCAGCCGCTCGTAAAAAATAACTTTATTTGGTTTTAGAAGAGCTCAAGAAACACATCATGGTGATGTATTGGATGTGCAGAAAAAATACTTGCACTATAATTAGACACCATTTTCTAGTTGTGCGTTTATTTTAGTTTTTTTTTATTACTTATGTGTAGCAACATAATAAACTTTTGTTTCCAAGTAGATTATATAAGACAGCTTAACTCATCATAAATACGCTACATTACTAAAACGAGATCATAAACTTCCTTCTTTAATTTTGGAGAGAATAACTGATGTAGTGCATTCGGTTAAATATTTACTCTCTCATATAAATATAAAGTATTACAAACGTGGTAATTTTGGACCGCAAGATTATGATGAATGTTTCCTTTTTATGTGCTCCCGAATCCTAAAAATAGTTTTTTACAATTATGTGTCCACGTGTAGGCCATATAATTATGTCTGCTTGTCTGAGCCCGGATTCGAAACAATTTGATGTATTTTATTCAAATTTTATATTTAAATGTTATATGGCTATAGCTAGTGATTTTTTTTTATTTTAGCACTTAAATTAAGGGCTGATGACTGATTATTTACAAATTTAGAATATTTTAAAAATGGTTTGTTCAATTTTGTTTATGATACAAGCCCAATGGTCGGATTTCGTTAGGATTTGTTGTCAAACTGCAAGGACTGAACTATTATTATAAAGTATTGGTTGAACTTATAATTCGAGTTATGTTAGCCAATATGAACTGTGTGCTCATAATATAATTATATGTGTTTCAGATTTTCTTACAGAAGGGGTATATTATGGTTTCTAGAACTTTAAGGTAAGGAAATATACTTACTTTTTCTTATTATATATATATATATATATATATATATGATTAGGTTTTCTATAAACAGAAAAAATGTTATTTAGTTTTTTAAACGTGTAGGCATCTTTAGTCTACAAAATGGGTTCATATAATTTTTCATACTGGAATAAAATATTACAAACACAATTTGATCTATAACTACACGCTTAGCAAGCTTTTATTTAATATGTTGCGTTTTTGAATGTACATTCAATTATTCAATAGAATAAATGTTTTTTTCCCCTATTTTATCTTAATTTAGCAATCTCAAATCAATTTGGAAATGTCCCCAAATTTAAAAATTAGATATTATTTAGTGACTATTTAAATGGGTTTAGTATAAATTTATATACGTGTTGCCAAAACCTTAAAAACCATTGTATATTTCCATTGTTTAAGAATATAGTGAATATTTTAATCAGAATAGTGAATTAAACTAAACATTTATTTTACGAAATTTGTGGAATAAATTGATAGTATTTAATGAAACATAAAACAATAATTTACATTTATCTGTAAATTTAGTACCACCACAAATCTGTAAATAGACTTTATACATAATTGAGCAATTGACTCCTTGCTCATATAAGTAATTTTGTATCAACGGTAATCGAAAGAATGAATATTTGCACATACAAATGAAAGAATTTCAGAATTTAAATAATAGTTGATTTATTTAAAATGTATCCATGATACTTTAAAAATTGTTTGAGTATGTCCACAGAAATTTTAATACAGGCTTAGATATAAATTTAAGTAGTTACAGTTTTACTTGGAAATTTAGTAGGACTTTGACATAATTTAAACATTTATATTGTTTTTACTTAAAAATATTAGTTTTGAATAAATTATAGAAAAAGTATGTTTTTTAATAAAAATGCTCTACTTGTGAAATGTTTTGAAAAAATTCATTTTCCGAATGGAATTTCTAATGCGAACGCAAAGTCTTCCCATACAGGACGTAGTTTTTATTTCGCAAATGTTTTCAGTAGAGGGAAAAGCCCTCATTTTTTCAAACCCACACTCCAAGTAGTCATTTTTTGAAATCAGCTCCTCATAGCTCGGCATTTCGCGGACCGACAATTTATTTTCCTTGATCTTATTCCTTGGATGATTAGTTTTATCTTCATGATCTTGAATTTTTGTTCTATCGAAAAGGTGCGAGTTCATGAGTTTACTACTTTTGTCGAGACCAGTTTCCAAATATTGCTTATATGTTATGATCATGTCTAGATCTTCGGTTGGATGGAATGTTTTCAATTTTGAAATACTGGATGATTTGTTGACTTGAGACCTCTGTAAAACTGGTGGGGCAACAGAAGATTCATCCTTGCAAACTTCCTCATGAGAGGGAAAAGCCCTCATTTCTTCAAACCCACACTCCAAGTAGTCATTTTTTGAAATCAGCTCCTCATAGCTTGGGATTTCGCGGACCGACATTTTATTTTCCTTGATATTTTTCCTTTGATGGTTAGTAGCATCTTTACTAGCTTGATTTGTTTTTCTATCATAAAGATGAGGGTTCATGATTGTATTAATTTTGTTGAGACCGGTATTCAAATAGTTTTCAAATGTCATTATTATTTCTGGATCTTCTACCAAATGTAAGGTTTTCCATTTTGACTTGCCGGCTAGTTTTTTGAATTGATGTGCCTGAACAACTGTTTGTGTTTGTGTGTGTTGAGTCTTTGCCATGGTGTTCTTGGCCAACTCCTTTGGTGGACTCTCGGCCCCGGCCATTTCCTGCCCTGAATAACAATATCATAGCTTAGAATTAATAACTTTGCAATGTATACAATATAAACCGACATGGATTAAAACACGGGAGCTTTGATTTAATGAAGGTAGTTTAAAATAACACGGTATAAATTATTTTACTAGTGTAACACGCAAAGGCTGATTTCAAACGCCTGACAAGGACAAATTTTTCAAATATATAAATACCTTCCCATCAGCTAGTATATAGTCACTTAATTGTTGCTTGTGTCATTTATTTGATAATCATAAACTTAACAAAGCAACATTTAGTTAGTATGAATAATGGCCAGAAGAGAACACTGACACTATTTGTCTGCAACAAACTAATTAGATATTTGGATTCTCGTGGCTATTAATATAGCTGGGTTC
The DNA here is from genome assembly GCA_901482245.1 of Timema douglasi. NCBI lineage: Eukaryota > Metazoa > Arthropoda > Insecta > Phasmatodea > Timematidae > Timema > Timema douglasi. The sequence continues at coordinate 86,685 of CABEEJ010001998.1, forward strand.
TGGAAATGGGGATTTCCAGGCAATTGCTGTTACATTTCATCAGACTTAACATCCTTATATAATGTTAATAAAATATATATTCATACGTAAGAAATCTAGAAAAAGTACTTTATTTTAGTAATATAATACCTTTTTCAGATGGCAAAGTATCGTAGGTGATGTTTTCCCGTAAACTCGTGGATAACCTTTTTACTCTCGTATCGTGATTCGTGAGTGGTGTTTTCCCGTAGTAGAGTAGATAATTGTATCTAAAAGTATCGCGCTTAATATCTTCTTATATTATTCTCTTAAATCTCAACTTCGTTCAGCAAATCTTATCGTCATTCACATTAAGTAATGATTGGTATATGTTGCTAGGAGACGACATAATGTGTTTCCATACATTGTAGCAGCTTGATATATATAATTATTGTTATTGTTTTTATTTAGTTAAACAATTGATGTAAGAGTATGGGTAGTATCGAACACTTCAATTTAGTGTGAGTTTTCGTAAATATATAAAAATACTTTTTATGAAATAATATTGTGACTTCCATAATAGTTTCATCTATCAATATTTAAAATATAATGTGTGTCCCGTCACCAACCAGTAGACCAGACACTCTCAGAGTTTTACCATATACGTCCCGCTTAGAATATTTTATTCAATTATCTTTAACTTATTCTATTCAAGAAAAAAAATAGCTTTATTAATACAAAGTCAAAATAAAGACGTTTATCTACTTGCCCAAAATCGTCCATTATTTTAAAAATCTGGACAATTTCAAGCCAGAAAGAACCGGAGTAGAGTTGTATCTATATGTAGCAATGTTTGGTTGATATTCGTAAACTAGAACAAAATTTATTATTATTGGTGACACAACCGTTATGCATGACACACAGATGCTTAAATATTTTATCTATTTAATATCGATAAAAGTCTAGTCACTTCATAACTACCATACAATTAGTATGTGTATTTGTTACTAGATTTGATCAGGTTTATTCATTGGAGGGCAGCCAACACTTTAACCACTCGACCACGAATGTAGTCGCGCTCTATGTGTTCTTTCCTTATTGTCCTTATTGTCCTTATTGTTCTTTCCTTATTTCCGAAATAACGAACTTTGTAAAATTTCTACTTTTTCCCGATTTGAAGTATGAATACATAATGGTAGTTCTAGTAACGTTTCTAGCTATTAGATCAGGCTATTTCTATGAAAATGTTACCGTACATTCGTCTATAAGCTATAATGTCGACTTACATACTCAAGAACAAAGCTATATATTTGATACGCATTCACTACTATTTGATGGCCTAGTGTCGATACTGAATACAAGCAACCCAACTATCTGTTGAAAGAAAAAAGAACGAGAAGGGTCTATTTTGATTAACTACATTATTATTTAGCTTGAGAACAAGGCCTCTGAGGAATTTTATCTGGGGGTTCAAAGTTTTTTCGAGACCCCTTTCATTTTCCATTAATCCTGTATAAAAAATGAATTGATACTATCTGAAAAAAGAAAGATAAGAAAAAAATTATACATAATCTTAAAATGATATCGATTTTTCCTGTCTTTTTAATATTCGCGATCGTATTTTAAAGTAAATATATTAATATTTCTTCTTTTCAGTTAATATAATGTAAACTCATCTTTTCTATACTACGGCCATGTTTCTTTTTCTTTTATTTTAACTGCACGTGCAAGAAACAAGGTTTTTACTTCCGTGTTGTAATACGCGGGTGGGCACCATTACATCGCATGTCCATTACATCGCGTTTTGGGAACCAATACATTGCAGGTCCATCACGTCGCATTTCCCCCACCTCTCTATACCCAGCTAACCCTACTCTGACGTACAGCCAATAGGATTGAAGGGGCGTATATGTACCATCACATCGCAAGTCCATTACATCGCGTTTTGGGAACAAATACCTTGCAGTTAACTGGGTCACCTCTCTATACCCAGCTAACCCTACTCTGACGTACAACCAATAGTATTGAAGGGGCGTATATGTACCATCACATCGCAAGTCCATTACATCGCATGTCCATTACGTCGCATTTCCCCCACCTCTCTATACCCAGTTAACCCTACTCTGACGTACAACCAATAGTATTGAAGGGGCGTATATGTTACAATATAAAGGTGGAAGATCCAGGATGTTGATATAATAAACGAGTCTTCACTCTCACTATGAAGGTAGGTTTGGTTGAAAGGATTGTTAAGCAGTTAAGTAGTAGGTATGTACCTAAATTTTGACGGTCAGAAGTGACAGCTGTTAAACACATGTTTTTGCAGATCATCTGGTTCGGCGTAGGGATACGTAATTTGGTCTGGTAACTTTTAAAAGCTGTCAGCTGTGAGCTGTCAGTCAGCACCAAAGAAGCCATGGGGCTACTGTAGTTAGATTTAAAAAGTATTCATCTGTTCCAGACAGGGTAAAAGTTAGCGTATCTACTCTCATGTATCCATTCGCAAAATCATAATATGGTTTAAAAACTACTATAATATTGAGTTTCTGTAAAGTTTGGCAACCAAATTTCCACAAGAAACTTTTTTTATGGCGGAACATTTTTCTTTTAACAGTTTTTACATTCGTCTGATAGCTGTCACTTACCGCCACTGTTTATATTATTAAATAGTGCTTATTAGGGGTCAAAGCTCACCGCCACAAAGTTATTGAGTAGCGGCTATTTATCCAATAAGGATTTATAAAAACACGAGAGCAAAGGCTACGAGACCGCTACTGGTTGCACCTGTGGGTCACCATATCGCGAAAAGATATTTTGTCAGTCACTCTCAAAGCTTTCATATATTAGTATCGTTGACAAAAATCAACGTTGGAAATTATTCGTCCAGCTCTACTTAAGAGATTTACTTCACAGCGTGCGGTTCAATAAGTGTAATTTTCTTTTCCTTCCTAATAAATTTGTTAGGATTATAAGAAAACAAGATAATGGCCAGGTAGGTAATTAAGTGCTAACTATTGTTTATTAAGCCATGTTAATTTAAGAGATCCATAAGTTAACTCAATCGAGAACATTTGTATAATTAACCTGTATCGCAAATCAAATTAAATATAGTTTTCGTTATCTAACTAACTACCTAACTTCAAGATGAGAGTTGGATACACCATCCTTGTAATCAACTTTGCCAACAAGGGGAGTCAGGCACATAATCCTTTCAACCAAACCTACCTTCATTGTGAGAGTGAAGCGTCGTTTATTATGTAACAAGTTGGATCCAGCATGTTGGAAGACAAGACACGTGAAAAAGTAAGTTGTGTTTATTCTAGCCAACTTGTTGGACCAACAACCTGGTTCTTCCACCTTTATATTGTGACATATACGCCCCTTAAATCCTATTGGTTGTACGTCAGAGTAGGGTTAACTGGGTATAGAGAGGTGGGGGAAATGCGACGTGATGGACCTGTAATGTATTTGTTCCCAAAACGCGATGTAATGGACATGCGATGTAATGGACTTGCGATGTAATGGTATACACCCGTAATACGCAGTAAATAAATAGCAGGTGCAGAGTAACGCGTCTGTTTTCTTAAATGCGAGCTAAATTTAAAACTAACCCTATTGGTCGATGGAAAGAAAGCAAGGAGTGGTCTGGGTTCGAGGGTGTGAATGACGGGGTTCACACAGCTCGACTCGAGAGGACGCTAGCTTGTTAGACGCAGCATTCTACTCTTCTACGGCAGACGAGATGGAAGTGTTTTACAACATTAAGTGGTGGTTTATTTTATTTACAAAACAGCTTAAGGGCAAATAAAATTGTCGTTGTGACAGCAAAACACAGTTTTTCTCATTTCTTGGGCAGATTTATCTCAACATCTAGTCCAATATTTATTGTTTAAATTACATGTTTTACAATTGGCGTACTCAACGAGGGGCAGTATTTAAGGCTTTTACAAATGGCGTTCCAATCCGGGGCATCCAGTTTCTGTATTTTACAATTGGCGCACAACGAGGGGCATCCAGTATTCAGTACTTTACAATTGGCGCACCAAAGTGGGCCAACAGTCACACTTATTCCATGACTTTACAATTGGCGCACCAACGTGGGCAAACAGTCACATTATTCCATGACTTTACAATCTATCCTTTTATATCTAAAAAAAGGGGGGGAAATATTATAGTTAAAATATATTACAAGTAGTGGGTGCTAATCTTCAATGCATGCAAATATTTTCTGAGATTCCAGGAAGTTCTCAGGTCCCTTTTAGACACCCGGGTACGGTGTACCCCCTGTACTCCCCTCTCATAGGGCCTGTTTGAGAAAAAATGGGATACCCCCGGTTCATAATAAGTTAAAATATTTTCAAGCACACTGACGCAATCCTAGTTTTGGTGGGTTTTCTCTCTCCCCCACGTCTCAATATTCTTTCGGAATAGACGCACATAATTATATTAATTGCGCTAATGTGGTAGAAATGAGTAGGGTATTTAAAAGAAAAGTACCTGCATTTTAATGGCGGGAGAGTAGGAAAACCATTTAAGGAAAAAAACCTTAGTACACACAATCGTGATTCAAACCCCAATCCCTCCGTTAACGGTAATCCAGTACGTTGTGAGAATACACCTTAGTCGGCAACCTTTTTTGAGCGAAGAAGCATTTTTAACGAGCATAAAAAATAATCCAAAGAGCAGTCGCACCTCAGCTGAAGATGTGATGAGGAGGAAGAAGTTTTTAAATTATTATTATAATTAGCACCGCGTCTTACTACCCGTTCGGGTTATACGCACTTACGCTAATGTGTAATGGTAGGGTGATTGTGAGATGAAATGGAGGAACTACAGTTTAACGTGGAATCCGAACCACGGTGGAGGCCTGGCATTCCCCACATTCACAAGATGTCTTGTCAGAGGTGAAGGAAGGGTTTAGTAATCAGATAAATCTTTGCCGGGACCGAGAATTGAACCCCGGCCGCCAGCATAGAAGTCTGACACCTTACCCCTAGACCGCCAGGTCACCAAGTTTTTAAAGAATTGGAATAATTTGAAAAGGTGTTTTTTAGACTTCTTTTGATAGTTAAAGAGCCACAGGTTTCCGACCCCTGACTTTGACCATCCGACCACTTGAGCGGGTAGATCTGCTGTTTTTTTCAAGTGCAAGGATATAAGAATAGTCGAAGTATAGTTTCGCTCGTGAGAATACGACCCCACGGAGTTTCTCCCGGTGAGTCTTGTGTAAGTTTTACGACTTAATCCAACCAGAGAAGGTATCCCGGGAAGATAAGCAACAACCAGTCCATCACAGACTCCTGTTCGGAGAAACTGGTCCAGTGATGGTTTTACTGCTGACGCGAACAAATGGCTCCAAGCAGATATGGGATTATTGAAGATGGTCGCGGAGAACATGCCGAGATCTCTCATGTATGGTCGTCGTGGGCGCCCACTGGACACACGCGAGTCGCGAGAACAATCACTCCGGCCAGTCGATTTTTATGTATTTAGCTCACTGTATATATTATATTATAATTATTAAAAATGAAGGTCGGATGGGAGTTAGTCTGGCGCCTTAGGGGTCGTGCATGAACCATGAAACCCTTTTTCATTACCTTTTTTTGGCCCCACCTCTCCCCCTCACCTTGTAGCACCAAGAAGAAATTTAACCAGACCCATCCCTCTCCCTTGTTACGTAACTTTTCACATCAAGAGTGAATAGTAAGGAAGATTTTGTTACACTAAAAGAGGGACTGGAGTTTAATACTATTATTTAGAATTCATGCTAAATCCTAAATATGAATGATTTTAAGGAATGTTATAGCAATACTTTATTATTTTTATTTATGGACAGTAGTATGAGTTTTTTAACGTCAGAATTTAAGTATAAGATCTGTGTTCGATGGCCATTCCACAAGCCCCCCCCCCCCGCCAAATCCACTTGCGGGGGTAGGTCTCGTGTAGAAGTTGGCACACTATTGCTGCATAGTGATCTGGTGGGGCACCGTCACACTGAAACCACATATACTGGCGCACAAGCAAGGGGACGTGCTCAAGCAGGCGCGGTAAGATGGTGGCAATGAAGAAACGGCAATACTGCGAATTCAGCCGCTCCGGTAGCAAATAGGGCCCCACAAGTGTATCCCCAACAATACATTTATGCTGAAACGCTGTTGATAGGCACAAACTCGAGTGGCGTTCGGGTTAGCAGGTGCCCACAGGTGTTTGTTGTGAGAGTTAGTCATACCATCACGCGTGAAACAAGTTTCATCAGCCCACAGTATGTGACTGACGAAATCCTGATCCGCCTCATGTTGTTGCAGAAGCCATTCGCAGAACATTACACGGCGAGGAAGACCACCTGGCAGCAGATGCTGCGTTGCGGTGTAATGGTATGGGTGGTAGCCCTCATCATGCAGAACCTGGTATACCGCTGACTTCAATACGTTCGTAGCTCGCGCAATGTCACGTGTGCTGCGTGCTGGTGCCTGTTGGACCAGTTAGTACAGCATTCTCAAGATCCGGTGTCCGCACATTATGTGTGGCTGTCCTGTATCCACGCGCTATGCTGGTCCCATTTGACCAGTCTCTCGGCAACGCAACTACAACCAGTGAAATGAATGTACACTTGGGTGCCGTCTGTTTGGAGAGCGATCAGCGTACAATCGTGCCGCAGGTCCAGCTTGATACACCTATGCCAGTGCCATGTCCCAATACTCTAAGTGTTTGTACTCCTTGGCCTATTTGACACTACTGAGCTCGACTCTTTATCTAGCCCTATGCTTTACCGCCAACTCATAACGTAAGGCACAGCGTTGCCACATAACCTCTTTCTTCTACTGTTTCCAAAACTTTCATGTAGTTTTTCTCAGGAACTGAGGGCCTAAGGTATTTTTACCAAAGAGTATTTTCTACTTAGTTTGTACCATAGAATCGTGTGGTACAGTTCTTATCCGCTAATTTCCGGAAATCCTGTATATATCATTAGCATAGAGACATTTGATGAAAGTATTTTTAATGAAAATAAAAAACTCTTGGTCATGTACCGCAATACCAATGACAAATATTCAAGAAATGTTGAGATTAATATGAGTAAGGAATTAAACTAAACGTATGTACTGGAGCAACGATTGATTTATTTTTTGGGGAAAAAAAAGAACATTTTGTTAAAACTGTAAAAATACCCATCTGAGCCCCACGCCCTATCCCCACCAATAAATATTTTTAATACATAAAATATATGTTTTAACCAAAACCTTTTCAAATATTCATCTCTCTCCTCCTAAATTGTCCACCCTAACCTTGGCAGTTGGCAGATGGGTTGGAGGGAATTGCCAGTCCGTCACACAGGACCGTTTTAACAGAGCAGGAGTGGCCAAACCTTTATATTTAGTGATCTACTCTAGAGAAGAAAAATTCTATGCGATCTACTACGGAACTATAGGCTAGTATCGTTTGTTTCCTTGGTGAAAAATTAATAACCCAATTTAGGTTTTAATAGTAAAACTATATTGTACATAAGAACTTAAAGTCCTTTCTCACACTGTAACTGAGTATTTTTTATTAAACTACATAGTACATAATTTCCCTGAAAAAAAATATTTTCTCATTAAACACTTGACTTTGAAGTTTACGCATTACACCGCATAATATTAGGGTAGTTTGTTGAATGAGAGTTCATAATTACTGTTATAAACGAAGGCAGCGTTGTATATGGTCATCAGTCAGACAACTTCGATATTTTGATTTTATATTGTTGACTTAAGAAAAATCTGCAAACCATATCTTTCCTTTTCTCTCTTCCAATCTTTTTTAATCGATCGACAAGACAATCGACCAAACCATCGGCCACAGTCACCCCTATGAATCTTTACTCAAAACCCTATGTTAAAGTTGATCAGACTTTGAGGCATTTAAGTTGCACAATTTGCCGCTATATGAGAAAGCGTTGTGATCGTTGCGGATAGTTGTGAGGTTTTATAAAAACAGCTGTTCAGATTTATAAGATTTTATTTTTGCACAATGTCTTTACATGTCAAAAATAAAAATAAATGTAAGTTTCCAGATTGATTTAAAACTGTCAATGTTTATACACCCTCAAATTTCGAGAAACGTGAATTGTGAGGGGGGAAATGCAAGAAATATTTCTGGTCAAGTAAACTTGAGAAAAATAATCTAATGATAGATTTTGTGAAAATCATTTTTAGCCAAAATATGTTCTAAGAGAGTGGATTGTAACAGATAATGACGAAAGAATTTTGCAAAAGGGAAGTGTGCAATTGCTTTTTATAATTATTTAAGGTTAGTTTTTCTCTCAATTATTTCTACATTGGTTGATAAATGTTTGCAACAAAAAAAACTTCTGCTAGATATCAGTTACCACCACTCCTATGTCGTTGGCTGCTTGTATGTTTATTTATAACAGTGATTTTTCTACTGCCTTAACTCTAGACATTATTTATATACAAAAATAAAAAGGTTATTTTTTTAATTTGGGATGGTGCTCTAGAACTGATTCAAATAAAACACTGCATTTTCTCAAAACAACAAATCATTGAGAAATTTCTATTACCATTTATACATGCAAGTAAACGGCAAATCAAATGGTACTGTAATCCTATTTAGGCCTATTTAATATAATTTTTTTATTATTTTTTATTCAGATATCTCACTAGAATCCGAATCCAGACGAAGGGCCTGAATTACAAGTTGTTTATTTGAACACTATTTTTCAAAATTTTAATTTATTTGCACATGAACGGTTAGAAAGGTTAAGTATGGAGGGGACGATGCTCAAAAACGTTAAACATACATATTTCACTTTTTTTTTGTTAAATATTACAAATTCGATAATCTATTGTATCAATACACCCACAAAGATGGAGAAACGATACAAACTAAAATTATATTATTTACATTCAAAAGTATTTGACAACACCTCATTACAAAATTAACACTATTTGTTTAGTTTTTTTAATGGAACTTGCCACGAAACTATTAAATTATTTATAGATGATTGAAAATTCTCACATCCTGACGTGTTAAACTCTCTTAATACGATTATTACAGCTTGGTATCAACAATCGATTTGTTGCTGCAAGTAATAGTATTACAATCATTTAATTAAATAATATTTAGGAATGATACTATCATAAATTGTCTTGACGCTTAAGTCAAATAATAGTATTTGAGAAATGTCTACTTGAGGGCTGGAAACAAACCTGGGAACATTGTAAAGATGGAAGTACCAAAGTACTATAATTTAAGTATCATATTTTAAATAATAAAACTATATTGAAACTTTATAGAGTGTATGCAAGAACGAAATGAGTACAAGTGAAAAGTGAGTGGTATTGAGCCTTCTGCAAGAACGTACCCTCTAAGAAAGCTAATTAACGCCACTTACACTTTCAAATGTAAATTACTATTTTTTAAATCCACTCGGTAGTAAGACGCGGTGCTAAATAATAATACAATTTAAAATCCACTCAAAAATCGCACTTCTCATTCACTCTTCACGTTTGCTTATTTCATTCTTACATTCTGTATTATTCCTTAATTAAAGAAAATACTCTAATTTTTCGTATTCAGAGATATTATCCTAAATTTAACTCATAAGAATTAAATAAAAAATCACCTAAGATGTTATTAGCTAGATGGTAAGATTGATTGATAACTTAGTGCCCTCATACATCAATACTTTTCTAAACAATAATTTATAACCATGTTTATATGGTCAAATTTTAATAAACACGTGATTTATAATACAGTATTTCAAATATATTTAAATTATATTACGTCAATGAGCAAATAATCAATTGTAATTTGTATGCTATCATTTGTTGTAAGCTATTATTTTTATTTACTAGCTACCACACTCGGGATAAAACAATCACTGTCTAGCAGTAAAATATAAGCTTGGAGGTTCAAACTTCTCTTCCAAATTTAAATTTCGCGCGCTATTCAGCAACGACACTAACGCCATTTGGCTTCAACGTCTGATCACTGGAACTAAAGAGTAGCCAGACCCGTATAGCTTAGACTCTGGCTGCGGTCGAACGGTAGATCGCGATAGACTGTTTGGCCACCTCTGCACAAGAGCTTTAGCAAACCTCTCTTCGACAATAAGGTCGAGTGTCTACGTTGGTTTATTAGTTTGTCACCTGAGGTGGCTGCATCCACGGTAAGCCCCGATCGTCAACTATGTCAGCTAAAACACCGATAAATCTTGAAGCGACGCGTCCCAAGAGAGGCGACGCTAGCTGAAAAAGTTAGCCCTTGAAGCCAGGAGTGATGTTCGTCATAATGACACTGTCACGACGCCCGGCTCTTGGACAAGAAATATAATAATAACAAGAGGGGTTTTCTCAACGAATAAGAGAAAAAGAGAAATGTTCTTTTCCAAGGCGCTGGAAGCGAGAAGAATAGAGGGACATTTGTTAGCTGGGCTGCACTTTTCGTAATGAAAATAAAGTTTCGTGTAGAGGTGGGCTCCTAACCAAAGCTCCTCAAGTTCTCGTTAGGCCTCTTTTTATTAATCTTCTTTCTTTTCTCCCAGTTCTCAAGTAAATATAATTGTTTTCACTTTTCATTAAATAACTTTTGTTAATGGTGAGACACTCTTAAGGGTGTTAGACCTAACGTCATTTTCTTTAGAACTAAAAAAAAATATTAATGTATCTCCTTAACAATAAAATTATTAAAAAGCTTAGTCGTGGCATGTATTTATGGATGCTTGAACATTTTTACTTTTTAATTGCTGTGATTTTTAACAGGGGTATTTAAAGTGCACTTTCTGAATCAAATGAATATGGCGGTACAAGAGTTAGAAACTTAACATTATAATATACATTAAAACCAGTTCCCTGGCTTCTAATTCGTCCCTCTGGAAGGAAGAAATGACAATTTTACAAAAAATGTATTCTTTGGTCATGCCGGAAATCAAACCCGCGATCCTTAACTCAGTAGACATACGCGCTTTCAAGTGTGACAATGAGTCAGACGCATAAGTTAATTTTTATCTCTGTAGACGAAGAGATAGACATGGTAAATATTTAAAATTAGCTTGTTTAAATATAGAAAGTTGGCATACACTCTACCGGCTGAGGTATCCGGAATTTTCTCTTGATCAGCGTACTGATGTAACAAAATAGTAGTAAGGCCTACTATAACAAGTTGCTATTAGAGATCAATTAATTTAATTACGTTGTTTTCTGTTTTGACCAACAGTGGGAATATAATATTACATCCAAACAAACACTTATTTTCAGATGCCATTCCGACAAAGACGACAACTTGGGTTCAAACCCCTGTCCCGTGAGATTTTTATATATCCACACAATCACTTCATCGGAATGTCATCTAAACTACGTGTTTATATTTTGTAAAGATAAGCATGTTTCAAATTTAAACTCGTACGGACTAAGATTAGAAAAGGATAGTTAATATTTGGAGAGTTTTACGATACATTTAGACAAATAATTATTCGTTTGAAACCAAGCACGTTAGCGGTTAGATTTAAAGGGCAGAAATAAGGTGTGTATCTTAAAGTAAATGCAAACACATTAAATCTGGGGAGAATGTAAAAAAGAAAAAGGCAACGAAAAATAGCATGTGAAAACTCCACCCTCAGTAGACCTAAACTCAATCAAGATTCGAACCTTGTCATCGGCAGTCCAGTCCATTGCGAGAGTAGGGCCTCAAACCATGAGGCCACCGGAGAAGTGTTTTTGCTTTTAACATTGACATTGTGTGACTACTACAGATCACTTGACTTGACGTATAAATATTTGAAAGTAGATCTAGTAATATGGTTGGCTATCTAATGAGGTTATGCCTAAGAAAATCGTATGTAAGCGCATTCTAAAGGGCTAATGGCCCCTGTATTAGGTCTATTTTGATTACTGATTATTTTACGAATCATATTTTAATATTAACTTTTTAACTCTATGGTGGCCTCGGAATAAAATGAAGCCTTGTCGCCACATGACGCGTGTAAGTCAAACAATGTCAAGAGTCTTGACATGATCATTTTCAAGTTTGTACAAAAAAAACTCGACCTCCAGGGATTACTCGCCATTATTCACGGTCGTGTAACATGAAAAGACGAGGATGATGATAACAAGCCTGCCATGATGCAAGGGTAGTAAGTAGTAGCTCACCCATCTTCAATAACGAGGCAAAGTTCGCTCACTCGCTCTTTGTTAACCGGAGAGTCAGGTCACTATTGTTGTCAAGCTGAACAACGCAAACACTCTTGACGACAGTATCTGGTGAAACTTGGCTCATTTCCTGCCCCCTCGATAGTGGGAGGGGAGGAGGGGGTGGATTTACCTTGGTAACGCGACCCTACACCGTCGAGAGCTTTGATAGTGATAACTAACTCGTAGGGTTCGGCCATACTGACAAGCGTGCGAGAGAGCGCGTGATTAGCAAATAGCTCTCAATAGTTGTTGACAAGGAGGCAAAGGTTCGAATCTTGGCTCTGTGAATTGAGGGTGGTTTAAGACAAGTGATTTATTGTTGTGGTTTTCTCATCCTCTCTCTACGCTAAAGGTGATCCTTATTTGTAAAGGCCTACTTAGATTATAATATTGAAGTATTTTAACATATCAGTTAAATATATATAGTTATGATTTTTGATCTTACCAATTAAATTAGGCCATTAGTAGCAAGTGTGCCAAACCTATCGATAGTAATAAAAATGTCAAATGAGAAGTTTTCCTAGCACTCAATGGACCAACATACAATAATACTGCCTAGCGCCTGTAAGCTAGACTGTACCGGGTCGAGCGCGCGCGCTTGAAAATATAACCATTTATATCTTTCAAGCGCGCTCGCTCAGTCGCTCCAGTCTGGCCACCTCCCATTACAACCAATGTGTTCTATTTTATATTTTAGTCGCTCGCTCGCTTGGTCGTCCCCTACAGACCGTAAATCACAAGTACTCGGGATCCGTTTAGTACGAACCATGCTAGTGCAGAGTAGCATGACCAAAGGTTATTTTTATCTTACAGTTTCAGTAAAGACCCAGCTTGGCGTATGAAGAGGTCAAGGAAGTAAATAAAGTGACTTTTTGAAATGCGGAATAAGGTTCTTCCAGTGGTGATACAGCTAGATATTTTATAAAAACTTTTATGAATAATAATAATAATAATTATTATTATTATTATTTAAACTTTCCTACATTTCTATTATTTTACCTTTTCACTAACTCATGTAGTACATAAATTATTTATTTAATAAAGATTGTTAAAATAAAAAAGTTAGCTCGAAGAGTTAGTGGAAGCCTCTTGATTGTATTGCACTTCAAAGGACATGTGTGTTTACAAACTTGTGTGATAAATAATCTGATAGATAAGGAAAGTCATAAATATCATAAACAATACACTATAGATATGTACGATATTTTTGTGTGTTAATTTTGAAGTTTGAGTTAAAATTTTATACATTTTGGGTTATGGGGAACAAAAGTAGACTAAGTTCACCTAAGACAGTAGATTAAAGTTATAAATGACCCGCCTCAGTGTCGTAGTTGGCTAACGCGCTAGTCGTGTTGAGCCAAACTGCCGAAGACGGGGAGATCGAGGTTCGAATCTCGGTCGTGTGAACTGGGGGGTGGTTTTCCCTAAATGGTTTTCCACTCTCCCTCCACGAAAATGCAGGTTAACTTCCTCTAATTCAACCTACTCAATTCCTAATCCATTAGCGTACTTAGTACTTAAAGCGTATAAATCGAACGGGTAGTAAAACGCGGTGCTAAAATCATATCTAAGTTAGAAGAGGAATCATTCAGTATTAACGAGAAACAAAATACATGATTTTCAAATTATCTTTTGAGTTTTTGAATACAAGTTTATATCTAGTTATTCAGTCCACATAATGTAGCTTTATGAGAGGCTTATCAAGCGATAATTCACATAAAGTTTTTTGTAACCACAGAAATATCCAAAACAAGGAAGTTTATGGCAAACATGTTTCAACCAATCCTATTCCTGCTGGGAGAAAGATGAAATAAATAATTGTATAAATATATACGCTCCTCATCTTGCTATGCTAAATAGTTTTAACAATTTACAAAAGACACTCGCACTAAAACTTAACAATAAAATATGTTGGGTCAATTTCTATTACACTATGCTAGTTATGATAAGTGTTGATTATTTTATTTTCCTGAATGTTGTTTCTTAATCCTTACAAAGATAAAATGGTATGTAGGCTGTATAACGATCGCGAAAGGGGGCTACAAAAACCCAAGAAAAATTTTCCCCTGCTTTTCCTTGATCCCAAAATTCTTGAAACAAAATTTAAAATCCTATTTTATTTAGAAAGTTGTCTGATATGTTTTAATATTGTTTTCACCACAATGCAGGCAAAAGTTCTGACAAGTTAAAAAGTTAAAATTTCAGGGGATTTAAAAAATATGGAATAACTTACATAAAACCCTATAAAACAATCCAACATGATTTTAACAATAATTGTCCACTGTGACCCTATAAAAACATGACATTTTTTGATAGAGGGAGGTTATATCTAGGTTTCTAACTTTTGGCTTTAATCTCAGAAATATAAATTTTCTCGTAAAGAGTTGTTAAATTATTTTTTATGGTTTTTGCTCGAAATTTAAATTTCTCAACTGATCAGAAACCTGCTACAAATGTTCGTCTAGATTTTTCTAAACTATATTAAAAATACCAAACATCTTTATCAATCCGTGACTTCTAAAAGTGTTCAACGCATCTCAGTACTCTGATCTATTTACCACAGCGGCAGATCCCATCAGTTGTGTGTCATAACGAAGGTAACAAACAACATATCAAGGCTCGCTAGCTTCATTTTATGATGAGTTGCCATTTCAGCTAATTGGTAGCTATTTGCTGATAAGCAAGGCCGTAAGCAGCTAATAATTTCAGGGGGGGTTTTGGTGGGCACATCGCCCAATTGCGGAAGGGTATAAAAAAACTCTATATGATAAATAGTTCTAGAGGCTATCTGAATTTATTTTATGGCAGTAAAAAACCCTAATGCAGGAGGCTAGGAAAACTTCCGAATATTTAATACCTCTAGACACTCTCTGAAGTGCTTTTTATGGCAACACAGCCCCCTAATTTGTACTTGTATCTTGATTTTGATATTGTTTAAATCATAAATTAATCCATATATATCTTGTTCATAAAATTTCAGGGGGGGATTTGAACCCCCAAAACGCCCCTTAGACTACGGCCTTGCTGATAAGCAATTAATTATACGGGAGGTATCTGCACAAACTTTATATTTTGTTCTTCTTTCCTTGTTTGTATCGACACGACGCACTTACAGAAGAGAATGAAAAATATGCTTCAACATCCCTCGAAAAATCACATCCCTCCAAAACTTCATTCTAATCCGACATCCTCCCCCCTCTTATTACAATCAATGTTTTGTTTCATACCTTACTAGGGATAAACTTCTGTTTTGCCAATTATGCTCACTAAGCCATTCGTATTTGTTCTAGAAAGGAGATATCGTGTTTGTTTTAGCTGCTGAAACAAGAGATAATTACACTGTATGAAGAAAATTATGAACCAGAATTTTCAAGTTATTTGAATGGATTTTTTTTTTAATATTTTGTAAAACCAGGATAAGTGTCTTCAGTTTCATAAATACATTATTTTAACCATGCCCTCCGTTTACCTGTAAAATGTATCTTACTTGATTCCACCTTGGTGTAGCTTATAAGATAGGACCATAGGCCATAGCACAATTGGTACAGGTGAGATTGCTTTGTTTCAAGGTGAATTGAGTGTTCAGTACAAGTTATACTAAATTGATTGTATGTACGAATACAAAGGTATTTATAATTAAATTTAGGTAAAGGATTATTAATTATGGTCAGAATCTATTTATTTAAATGTTTATCTATAAACCTACACTCAACGGTAGAGAACTCACTGATTTTTATTAAAGGTACTACACGTCTTAATGTCCGTTCGGGCTATCTTCAACTTAGATCAACTAGTCTAATGACACATGATGAAGAGGGTGAGTTATTAGTAAACTAACCATCGTTCTATTAAAAAAAAAAGAGGATGGAAAACCAATTTTGGACAAAAATGCCTTCAGTGTCTCCAGACAAGGTTTTGAACGCCAACCTTTTTGTGCCTCAATATATAATACAGGCAGTGGGCCTCATTCATGATAGAGAGCTTTAAACAAAGAAGAATCACCTCTTGAATAACTTTGACTCGAATCCTGGAAGTTTTTTTGTGGGAGAAAATAAGGTGATATAAGAATTATTCGGGGTTGATAAGAATGATGCTAGGTGACATAAGCCAACTAGAAAGCCTTTGGCTGAAAATCCCATCTTTAGAGGAGATGGGCAAGGAACAAGTGATCCTGAGTTGTCTCTAATCAAAAACACAATCTAGTTTGGGCATTTTCAAGAGAGGTGGGAGGTCACGAGAGTTAAGAGCCATTTATATGTGAAAATATTGTGTTATTAACTCCCGTTTAGAAAGCGCTAGTTATAGACTGTAATTTATAGTTTGGGCAATTTATGTGAATTCTGTAATATATATATATATATTTAATAATTTTTGTAATATCCTTACCTCATTAACAATCATTCAATGGTGGGACATCGTGCGTTATAAAGTTATATTTTAATAAGTGGCTCATTGTAGCAATGGCTGCAAATTATTGCACTAAAATATATTTTTAAGATTTTATTGGGAAAAAGTTATATATAAAAAACTCTCAATAAACTTTCTAGTTAAAAGTTTACCCGTCAAAGACTATAAACTTTACATATATATTTAGCTGTCGGTGTTGGAGTCAAAACGTATAATTTCCCTCTTCACGCCACGATGAGAACTTTAAAACGACCCC
>CABEEJ010001998.1:108843-127536 GCA_901482245.1 Timema douglasi
CCCTTCTCGACCACCAAAAAAATATTGTATAAGAAATTTAGGAAGTTTCAGAGGAAAGAGGCGTGGGGGGGGGGGGGCTGAAGTTAGTATTCGAGAAAAAATTTCTACGAAAGATAATCAGGCATGTACAGTACAGTAGCCTGAGTTAACATTATGAAGAAGGGGAGAGTGATGTCAGTTACAAAGTAATTGCAAGCTACAGTTATTTAAAAATAAATATTGTCGTTCTGACTTTAACTTGAACTATTTCAATAATCTTAGTCAATAATTTCTAAACAAAATTATTAAAATTTCTAAATTTCTAAATTTCAAAACTTAATTATTAAAAACAAAAATATAATCAAAATAAAGATAATGTAATTCAAAATGTGCCGCCGCCCATAGGCCCGTGCCTAGTGGGCCTATAGTATAAATCCGCTTCTGGTTATTTCAGATGTAATATTGCGACATTCCATTTAAAATAGGTTATGATTAATTACGTAATACGTAAAGAACATAAATACCGCATTTAAAAGTCATATGTACCACATTTAAAAGGGAAAAAAATTACATTAAAGGTTATTTAGCAAATTACTAGAACATTATTTAAGTAGTGTTTCTTTTTCTTTTCTAGTTCAAGTTTAGGCCGTACCGTTTATGGAGTAATCTCAAACAACTCGAGATAGACGATAAAAAATAAAAAAACTGAATGCGAAACCAATTTGATAGAAGTCATACCTTGAAAAACAAAAGCATTCACCATTCCTTTCTCAGAAGGTAATAAAACAAACAGCACTCCAGGCCCGGTAGTCCTTGTATAAATAATTACGTACTCGAAATTAAAAATTTAATATGCAAGTTATAAACAAATGGGAGAGGCACGTTTCGAAGCGTACGTGGGTCGGACTCAAATTATGTTTGATCTTTCAAGTGTGGACATACAACACGGGTTGAATTAAAAGTTTGAAAAAAAATACATTAACAGTATAAATGGGAGGGACAGTGGCAGTAGATTTAATAACATAGTGCGCCGACATTATGAGCTGCCAAATTACACGGCCAAGTTAAGGGGGTTCAACACAGTGTCAATATTGCCTGAGGGGAGCCCAAGGTTCGGTTTCCATTAGGAGAAAGGTCGGCATACGAGTTCGTAGCCTGACCGAGTGCACTGGAGGTGGGTCTATGCAAGTGGTTTTCCATCCTCTCTACAAGCGAATGATATTATCATTATTAGCACCAAATGTTACTATCAGTTCGGATTATACGCACATATGCTAGTGTGTAAATGGTAGGGTGATTGTGAGATGAAATGGAGGACCTACAGTTTAACGTGGGATCCGAACCATGGTGGAGGCCTGGCATTCCAAACATTCACAAGTTGTGATTAATACACGTCTTTTCAGAGGTGAAGGAAGGGTTTGGCAATCAGATAAATATGTGCCGGGACCGAGGATTGTACCTTGAACCCCAAGCAAAGAAGCTCGACATCTTACCCGTAGACCACCAGGTCTCCGAATGATAATGAATTTCTAAAATCTCCCTTCTCATACTACATCATTAGATGTATAAGTGTTTTTCCAACGCTTTAAAACGCAATTTTTAAAAGTAGTCAGATCAACTAAAGAGTATATTTATTAATAAAATCATTAGTGTTAGGATCTTCTTAAATATATGTTTATTACTACAACCATTTGTCTTCAAGAAGAGAACTTTTAACGTGAATATTTATTAATACATACATTAGAGTTTAGATATTTTTAAGTGTTTATTTTTAAAAATACAACCATTAGTGTTGATAACTTTTTACATTTTTGTTTATTAATACACTTATTAATGCTCAGATATTTTTAAGGTTTAATATTAAGATCTTGTTTTTAATGAGAAATGTGTATTTTTAGTTTATAAATTGTTGTTTCCTTATTTATTTTAGCTATTTTGCGTGCACTTATAAAAAAATCCAACTAAAAATGGTCCACATCAATGTTCGCACGGTTCATGACATTACTCATGCCAGAGAATGGATTAGAGGTGATGGAGAGATCGGGGTTTTAATCTCAACCAGGTGTACTGAAGGTGGTTTTCCCTGAAAATACCGGTATATTTTCTGTCAAATTCTATACTCCTCATTCCTACCCCATTAGTGTGTTTAAATGGTGATAACCCAAACGTAGCACGGTCACAAAGTAGATCGAATCTAAAACTTTGTTAAAGTGTACTAACACCGTTCAATATAGCGCTTTAAAGAACACCCTGCGCTCTGGGACATCGTTCCAGTTCTTCCGACTGATGACCGGACTTAAAGTGACCACATCCTCTCCACAGGTGCGAAGAGATTGGAGACAACCTGTCGCCCAAGGTCTCTGCAATTTCACAACACGAATCAATTCTATTCCCCTCAACTTGTACGAAAAAGGAAAACGGGTTTTGAATCAGTTTATTCCTACCACCGTAGTCCATGGTCAGATTGCATATGACAAGCGATTATAATTTGAAAATCTCAACAAGCCCGGTTCACAACTTGGTAACATTTCTAGGTTTGAGCGAATGAAACGTGCAGCCATTACTCTGCAGCTTGCTTGTTTTATATGGATGTTAAAACTACCAAAAAGTAATTAATTTTCACTTCACTGTGTTGTTGATACCACTGTTATTTTATTATTATTGTTCCAAGTTTAAGGCTCTTTTATACAGGCGTTTTGTGTCGCGGCGACTTTATACATGCAACATTACGTTGAGCGTCTGAAAAGGGTGGGAGGAAATGAAAAACAGAATCAAGGTTGCCAGTCTCTTATTTTCTAGCGTGATGGATCCATATGTTATTTACCTCCTAAGGTGACCTGGTGGTCTAGGGGTAAGGTGTCATACTTCTTTGCTGGCGGTCCGCGGTTCAATCCTCAGTCGCGGCACAGATTTATCTGATTACCAAACCCTTTATTCATCTATTACAAGATGTGTATTAATCACAATTTGTGAATGTGTGGAATTCCAGGCCTCCACCGTGGTTCGGATTCCACGTTAAACTGTAGGTCCTCCATTTCATCTCACAATCACCCACATCTCACAATCACCCTACCATTACACATTAGTCTAAGTGCGTATAACCCGAACGGGTAGTAAGACGCGGTGCTAATAATAATAATCTATCTTCCTCTTTCCTGCCCCAATAAGGTGAATATGTCAGTTTGGGAGAAAAGATGCAGAGAGATAAAAGAAGCACTTTCAGCTCAAATATTATATTTTGCTAAGTCCCTACAGTTTGAATTAGTTTTGAATGACTTGTAGCAAAGCCTTTGTATGAGTGGTCAAATGAGAACCAATGGAGAAGAACCTATTACAGGTGTGATTTAACGCGCTCTGCACGCACTGATAACATATCACGTCACGCCACTGTTTTAGACAGAGGAGTGTCATATTTTCAAGTATCGGCACTTCAACATAAAATACGCTTTCATTGGAGTGAGAAAAAAGCGTTAAGTGTCCGATTGCATTCATACATATTTTGTTCACCACGTCGTGGATAATCAGATTTCCCATTTCAAAGTTTAACATTTTAGTTAAGATATAATTTGTTTTATTAACTGTGTACTGAATTCTATGATAATGTGTGGGGGGTTGTGTTAAGTGTTCCTGGCTGCAATGCCCGAGTTTATTTATAGGCACAACTAAACTATAGTATACATTTTGAAAAGTGATTTTGTTTTTTAATTCATCATTAATATCTAGAAATGTCAAGCCAATGTAGTAAATCCCTTGACTTTTACAATATTTTTCTATTAGCCTAGCAATTTAATTACACATCTTTTTTCAAATTAATCAGACTAATGTACGAATGGCTTTTAACGTTATGACAAAACTTTACCCCTCTTTACGGGATGTACTATTAATACCTCTGCTTTCCTTGTTGGACCTACTTTGTACACACAATTTATAGGATAAAAATAACGGGGGCGTAAGTTATATATAGAGTCTAATAAAAAAAAACGAGACTTTTACACAAACTGTATGTGTTTGTAAAGCTTGCATTTTAACAAAATAAATATACATAACTTTTAAAAGTAGTAAAAATGAGAAAACTCCTAAATTTGTATTAAGTAAACATTTCCCTTTATTTTATGGTTAAGATTTTATTTTAAGAAATATTAATACATTCACTTAGAAATTCTTTTTCTGATCTTATTAATTTATATAATATATAGTTTAAATTTCTTTACTTGAGTACACTAAACATAAGCTGAAAGCAAGATAATGTTAAATAAAATAGTGACTAAATAATATGGATATATGGGGAAGAGGGGGAGGGGATTACAGAAGGAAAGTATATTTAGAAATAATAAAAGAGGAGGAAGCGAGTTCTAGCAAGATGTTTAATAGAAATAAATAGGAGCAAGAGAGGAAGGGGAAGAAGTAGATAGAAAGAGGTGCAGAGAAGAAAGGGGAATAGGAAGCCAGAGAAGAGAAAAAAAGTAATAAGCAGATATAAATATTTTAATGGCGAGAGAGTATAGTGTAGTGGAAAAGTATCATTTCTCTGAGCATCGAGAGAGAGTTCAAACTGAAATGACCCAATCTCTGCTAGATGAACGAGGGTCACCTTTCTCTCGAGAGAGAACACATTAAGTAAGTGACGATGTCTCTATGTCCCTCAATTTCCAAAGCGCCTACCTAAGAGGGTACAACTTTGTTGTCACAAAATGAGGGTATTTTAATTAGAAGGAAAGGGGATATCTTTCAGTTAGCCCAAACAAACAGAGTTAAAATGTGAGTGGATGTATTTTTATTGCCTTTGAGATAATTAGAGTGAGAAAGTATAGGTTTTTACTTAAGTTAAGTTATCTATGAGTGGAACTTAGCTTAGAACCTGTTAAACTCAAACTGATTCGTAATCCCCTTGCTTTCACACCACGTCAAAGTTAAGAAGATTCAAGAAGGCAGGGTTCTTCGGAGGTGGATGAGGTACGACTCGATACAAAATGTCTTAGCAACAAGAGCCGAGGAGTGCATTTGAAGAAGAAAAATAACATTAAGATAATATTAGTACATAATATGATTAAAATAGCTTAAAATTTGCATCTTGAACATATAGTTATGTCAGCGCACAGCTTACAAATTAACTTAGCAAAAAAGCCAACTTAATGTTTGGCACCCAAATAAAGCGCCAAAAACTGTAATATATTAGTTAGTGTCGAAAGGACTCAGACGCGATTATTCCAACCATATCAGTTGAACATAGATCACGCCAGGGTTTTCTAAGATTTCAGCCAACCCTTCAGCAACGAATATTGAAAATTAAGGGGAGATCATTATACCTGTATGCTCCACAAAGCTCGCCGATATCTTACACAATGGTAACAGGATTTTCTCTTTCAAGCACGTCGATTCCTCCAAGAAAGTGAATGCTGGGGTGACTGACTATTGCGCTTCACTTGCCTATTGCCTCACGATACAAAGGTGGAGTGAGGCTCTTTATTCTCTGTAGGTTGGTTCTTGAAAGTGGTTGCATTCGGTCATGGAAGGGATGTAGCAGATATATAAAATAACACAAAAAAATCAAATTGTTTACTCCAACAGATTTATTTGATGTAATAAGAATTTTAGAAATATTCGACAGCATTTTATGTTATTATCACCGCTTCCTCCTGCCTGTTCAAGATTTACGTTTATATGCTAATTATATAATGGGTAGGGATAAGGAAGGAAGCATTTTAGAGGTAATGTGCCGGTATTTGCGTGGAATAAGAGTGGGAAACCATTTAGTAAAAACCATCCTCAGTAGACCGGACCGGGATTCAAACCCCAATCTCTCTGTCATCAACAGGTAATTCTAACACGAGAGTGACGCCTTAAACTATTCGGCCACTGAAGCGGGTAGCAGTGTATTGATCCAAATCATTGGACCCCCTAATATTACTGTACCTGGAATTTCAACAGAAAAATGCAACCAGAGCTCAGGTTAGTCCTTGCGGCCAAGGAGATTAAGGACGAATTCAGCAGATGGGCTTAAATTTTTCATGTAGTGCTAAAAAAAATATTTGAGACCGATATTAAAGAGAAGCAACGCCCATTGATGTAGTATAAACCATTTATAGACTAATGATGACATTTCTCATCTTAGTGTTTACTATAATATATTACCGAGATCAAATGTTTTCTTTGAAAATTTTATCATAAATATTTTCGATTTGATTTTTATTGTATTTTTCTGACAGGCATGTCTTACAAACACTACTTCTGCCTGACAATATTTTGCCTTATTTTATTTTAAATAACAAACTATTTTGAATAAATATTATAAATATCAATATTTTGTCATGATTTTTCAAAGTTCAGATGCTATGTAAAATAACTACTACAATAATCTTATATGATACAAAGCTATTCAAATGCAAACTACAACAAAATATGTTTTTTTCCCATGACAAAGTGTGTGTATAAGTGTTTATACGTTTCCAATACAGTTCTATGAGTCTTGAACTCGAGTTCAGGTAGTGCTTAAAATAATGTGGTATTATATACGAATTAGTGTATGAGCTCGTTTCATTTACAAGCTATTCTCATTCTTGGCACGAGGTCAAGATGTTTCGTATCAAGCGTTCAATACCAAGTCAGTTTATAGGCTGCGTATAACCCGAACGGGTAGTAAGACGCGGTGCTAATAATAATAATAATAATAATAATAATAGTTTATAGGCTGCGTGCAAATTTTATACTGTTTCTAGAAAGTTAACGTTAAATTCAAAAAATAAAACGCAAGATTAAAACCTCACTAAAAATTTGAAATCTTATAACTCAATCGGTATTAATTTAATGACATGTACAGGGTGGCTACAAAACATATTTTAATATTATTATTATTATTATTATTATTATTAGCACCACGTCTTACTACCCGTTCGGGTTATACGCACTTACGCTAATGTGTAATGGTAGGGTGATTGTGAGATGAAATGGAGGACCTACAGTTTAACGTGGAATCCGAACCACGGTGGAGGCCTGGCATTCCCCACATTCAACATATTTTACAAAATTCCCTGACTTTTCCAGGTTTTCCAGGCAACATTTTACAATTTTCCCTGACTATTTTTTTCCAGTTTTGATGGTGGATGATGCCTTTTGTTATTATTAATCACATATTAAAAAAAGTTTGTATCTACTAAACATAAACGGTTTTATCAGTTATTTTAAAAATTAAAATGTTATTTTATTTAGGTAACTTACTATTAACTTTTGTTTTAGTGTTTGGTTGCGAAATTGATGGGATATTTTAGACATATTTTTTAATTCCGTGATTTTTCCTTAAATTCCCTGACATTTCCCTGTTTTCCCTGCCATCCAAAAATTCCCTGACTTTTCCAAGTTTTCCCTGTCTGTAGCCACCATGTATATAGCTTTGCACCTAGCTACAGACCAAGTTTCATCGAAACTGAAAACTCCTTTTTTTTTTTGCTGTCAAAATTAATAATATTTTACAATATTGTTATTGCTATTACTGCCATTTCATAGGAATTGATGTCTCTCAAAAGCTACAGCTGCACATATTATGTTCTGAAGTGTGAATATGTGAAAGTTGCTTTAATAACTTTTTCAGTTTACTTTATGAAAATTGTATTATATTTGTCTTGCGACACGTGCACCTCACTGGGGGACTGCCCAGGTGTATTGTTATCTAGGATGAACTAATAATCTTGAACGACACCATCTAAGCATGCAGTCTCCTAGATAATCTTAAACTCAACATCTGCAAAATGCTCTGCCCCTTTGGAGACGTGCACTTTCTTGGAGAACTCGACAGCAATAAATGTGCCCACCCGTGTGCTTGGACCGTTATCGTCACAAGATGAGGGGATTGGGTCGACTCTAAAGTGCCTCTTTATTAGCATTCTTAGAGCAGGATAAGTGCTTCTTTATACACAAGAAACGGCGCTTTTGTTTTAGGGAGGGTTTGGACTTGGTAAAACAAACAACAGCAACTCCAAAATGTAACCTATATTTAAGTTTTTAAAGTTATAACAGTTTGTAAAAAAAAAACACACACATATATATATATATATATAATTAAACAAGAAATTGCTGTGCGTTTTATTGTTTATTTTCATGTTTTTAAATGATAGTTGTTTTTTAATATGTGTGTTTAATACTATGCTTACTAACGACTTAAACAAGGAGGATAACCTTCAATAAAGTGCAACCTATTTAGAAACGAATACATATGGCGAAACAATAGTAAAACAATTACATTTGGAACACCCCCAACCCCTCCTTAACACCGTAGAGCCGTCCGATATTCCAACCTCTTTCTTGCCATCACCGGGAATCCTGAGTCTTTAGTCCGTGTGACTACCGTGAGTGTTTCAAACTACTGTGCTCTCTTGAATTAACCTTCTAAGGTTAGAAAAACTTACAAGTTCATTTTTTGATATTATAATACATTTTAATATACTAACTATTTGTTTAGTGTGTATCTGAGCTATTAGTATCATAGATTTGGTCTGATTATAAAGACTCATTATCATTTGTAAATTACCATAGAATTTCCACTCAGGATACCTTGTAAACATTCAGAGGCGGAAGCATTTTTTAACATACAATGTTATCAATATAATTGTATGATGATAAATGTGTGCCTGTATGTATGTTTGTACGTATATGCGTGTTTGTGTAGCATAATCTCTCTTTTACAAGCAATATCCCAAAGGTAAACCTTTCCTAAAAAAAAAAAAAAAGGTGGNTCCCAAAGGTAAACCTTTCCTAAAAAAAAAAAAAAGGTGGGGATGTTGGTCATGTTTTTAGTTAAGAAATACATATGAAAGGAACATTGCTGGGAACGTGGACTGACCGCCAAGCTCTTCTAGTTTGGCTTTACGGTTACTGGGAGGGTAGGGGAGTCAGGTTTCAAATTCTAGCAGTATTTTTTTCTTACAAAAATGTATCCCCCCCTCCCCGCAGATTCGTGTACATTTCTTCTAAGTTGATTTATCCCAACCCAATCAGTGAAACTAAATACATATTGGTCCAAAACTACAGTTCTGTCGGTAGCGTGTTTGTCTACTGAGCTAAGGGTCTCGGGGTTCAATTTTTGGAATGGCCGAAAAATTCATCATTGGTGAAATGTGGGTTCACCCTTAAACAGTGATGAATTAGCAGTTGAGAGTTGTGTCTATTATATATTTAAATTAGTTTATATGTCGTGTGCTGATATAATAAGTCGGTTCGGTAAGTGCACGTTCAATACCTTACACACACAAAATTAATACGTACAGCCTGGAAGGGTAGTAGGACGCAGCGCAAATCAAACCACATGATGTAAATAATAAATGAACCGCGCTTGTCATACACCCAGTACTTGTAAATCTCTCTTTGACACTCAACGTGCAATAAGACAGTCGAATGAAATAAATCCAAAACTTTCCGAACGTGATACCTTCATTTTACTGCGACAAGATTATTATTTATTTAAGGAATCCAACGTTCACTTTCTGAACCGACTAATTATATCAGCAAATGAGAATTTCTATGAGTGAGAGTGAAAGGGTATGCCAATTTTGCCGGGAAAGGTATTTTCACATACCTTTCAGGGTTCTTTTATATGCCACAATCGACATTGGAACGACGGATTTACTTCTACTCCGAAGGAAAATGTGCTACGGATTTTTATCACTCAAGTAACATCCGTCAACTCCAGCTGGGTTTGAACCCACGATCATTGGAAGAGAAGAGAATTTTACATCAAGAACACCGAGGTCGACAACTATACTAGAGAAGTAGACGAGGAAGAGATATGAGTACTTTAGCAGTCCAGTGCCGTGCGTCTTACTACCCGTCCGGGCTATCCCATGTACAGGATGTTCGGAAACTTATAGCCCAAACTGCACATAGAGCTTGTTTGAACCGAAACAAATACAAAATATTTTACAGTTGTAATAGTTAGGCGCGTGGCACTGAACATGTAATAATGGCAAGCACTTTCTGTGATGTAGAACTGTTAATGATGACCCTCAGAACGTATTCACATTTATAGATGGACTGGTGTGTTGTTTACTATTATTTGTGGTATGTTCTGTTACCGTGCTCCAAGATGTAGAGGTGTGTAGTGCTACGCGCCTAGCGCCTATGCAACCTGTTGTATACGCATACTTGAACAGCTTTGCCCTCCCGGTGCTGTACGCCGAAACTTGGGACACAATTTAATGGTATCAGCATAGTTTTCTGGGTGTAAGTGTAAAGGGATTTTATATTGCTTTTGATTCGAACAAGCTACATGTGCAATTTTGTCTATGAGTTTCCGAACATTCTCTATACACATTGAAGTAGGGATGTAGAGGGGGAACTTTGGACAAAGGGACGGACATCTGCCCCCGTCCCCTACCAGGGATTCAATCCTTGACCCAGTGTCCAGGCAGCTACCAGTGCAGGTAGGCCCTACATTGACCGAGTTATATATTCGCTAGCTGAGTTGACTATGGACATAGGAGATAAAAGTCCTCAAATAGATTAATTAAGGGTGTTTTATTCCCGCAGTAAGATTTCCCAGCACCGAGGTCGACAACTGCTGAACCCATTCCTAGTTAAGTTAATTTTCACAGTAAGAGCCTCAGCTGACAGATAGAAATGTCACTAGATTTACTTTCACGTACAGCCATGTGATCTGCAGGCGTCAATTTTGATAATAATATAGTAAAATGTCAATGCTGGCTGCAAAAAAAAGCATAAATTTTCTAAAAGGGAATTCCTGCGAAGATTGGACTTAAACTAAAGTAGGTATAATTGTGAGAAATGCTATCGGTGCCTAGAAGCTCTGGTGACTCGACGCCAACCCTTGAGTGTCTGCTCGAGAGGAATAGTGTAGTTGAGGCTATTTCTCTAAGTGACGTTTAACTCCGTTGCGCCGTCCCATCAACCCCCAGCAGCCAGCGGCGGTGAAGCAGTTATGAGAATTTCAACCCCCCCTCCCGTAGGTTGCTAACAACAATATTGCTTTACTAAAGAAGAGTGGGAGAGAGAGGTGGAGGGGGTAAACACACCAAAACACGGCTCAAAAATATTATGTTCACAGGAACAGTACAGCAAACAGTTCTCTCCTGACAAGAAGACAGAATCTGCCTTTCCCTACGAATCAGCACGAGCTCAACAACACTTATTAAAGTGTACGCACATGAATGAAAGGAAGATACGACGAGAGAAAATTTAAAAAATAAAATAAACCTGGAAATACGAACTCATATCTTACTGTGACACTGTTTGTGGAGTAAACATATTTTATTACGTCAGTAAGAGAAGACATTTTATTTCAATGAAAGTGCCAGTTTTTTTCTTTGTAGGCCTCTTAAATAAAGAATGGACCTTGTCGGAAACTTTTTTTGTATTGTAAACCTAAATTGATTTCTTTCCACCACACCTTAGTGCCCGTTCAGGCTATTAGCATACCTTTACTAGCTTCGCGTCTTACTACCCGTCCGAGCTATACGCTAATTACGCTGATGGATTAGGAATTGGGAAGGTTGTATTTAGAGGAAGTGAACCCGCATTCGCGTGGGGGGAGAGTGGAAAACCATTTTGGAAAAACCTCGCCCAGTTCACCAGATTGAGATTCGGACCTCGATCTCGCCGTCCTCAGCAGACTAGTTCAACACGAAACTTGCGCATTAGCCAAATACGCCACAGAGGCGGGTTAGCTTGAACACAAGTCCAGAAGACCATTATTTGAGTCTAGGTTGTGCAGAAATACATGTTTAATATTTGTATAGACCTACGAGTTCATCTTGCTAATTAATTTGTAAATATCTAGGCACTAAGGTTTTGTGTTTAATATTAGGTGTATCGTCTTAGGTCAAAGCTGTGCAAGCGAGACTTTCATGGTGTTTAGTATTTTATTATTTTGTCGGGAAACTATTGGTACTCACGTGATTAACAAACTTTTGTTTTTAAGGAAACATTGACGAGGGCCTTCTATAATATTTTCATTGCTATATAAATGGTACGGTGCACCGCACAATCTTTATCGTTCCTTTATCTAAATCATGCTTATAGCTCGTAAGATATGTGAAACGAAATAATATACATTGTTTTAGATACATAATAGGAATAAAAGAACATCACATTTGGTGACCTGGCGGTCTAGGGGTAAGGTGTCAGACTTCTATGCTGGCGGCCGGGGTTCAATCTCCGGTCCCGGCACAGATTTATCTGATTACCAACCCCTTCCTTCACCTCTGACAAGACATCTTGTGAATGTGAGGAATGCCAGGCCTCCACCGTGGTTCGGATTCCACGTTAAACAGTAGGTCCTTCATTTCATCTCACAATCACCCTACCATTACACATTAGCGTAAGTGCGTATAACCCGAACGGGTAGTAAGACGCGGTGCTAATAACAAAAGAACATCACANATTTCATCTCACAATCACCCTACCATTACACATTAGCGTAAGTGCGTATAACCCGAACGGGTAGTAAGACGCGGTGCTAATAACAAAAGAACATCACATTCCCTCAAGGAGTATTAATGAAATAACATACACTGTTACACAAACTATTATTTGTTATGTGCATTTTCAACTAATTTCACAAAGATCTATTTTTTGTCTTTAACTCAGAAAATATCGAACTTTCTTTCAACAAAAAGTATTTTTTTAAGAGTCCTTGAACTTTACATTAATAAGTAATTTTGTAAGTTTGATGAGAATTGGAAATTTTTACTCAGATTTAAAGTGCATTCAAAATCATTTTCATGCGAAGGTGAGATACGCCATTTTGTTTGTAATGTTAAACAGTGCCTAGATATACATTCTGATTAAAATCGTTAAAACCAGTTTTTCTATTTCGCCCTTTAGTAAGCTACTCTTAATTTTAGGGTTAGCTATATAAGTCCATAAACCCTAGGTACCAAGTTCAAGCCTAATCAGTGAAAGGATTTTGGCTCTAGTTCCAGTAGCAGACAAACAGACAGCATTGATCTAGTTCCAGTAGCAGAGAGACAGACGGCATTGCTCTAGTTCTAGTAACAGACAGACAAACGGTATCGCTCTGGTTCCAGTAGCAGACAGACGGCATTCCTCTAGTTCCAGTAACAAACAGCATTGCTCTAGTTCCAGTAACAGACAAACATACGGCATTGCTCTAGTTCAGTAGCAGACAAACAGAAGGTATTGCTCTAGTTCCAGTAGCAGACAAACAGACGGTATTGCTCTAGTTCCACTAGCAGACAAACAGAAGGTATTGCTCTAGTTCCACTAGCAGACAAACAGGCGGCATTGCTCTAGTTCCAGTAACAGACAGAAAACATTGCTCTAGTTCCAGTAACAGACAGAAAACATTGCTCTAGTTCAGTAGCAGACAGACAGACGGCATTGCTCTAGTTCAGTAGCAGACAGACAGACGGCATTGCTCTAGTTCAGTAGCAGACAGACAGACGGTATTGCTCTTTCAGTAGCAGACAAACAGAAGGTATTGCTCTAGTTCCAGTAGCAGACAAACAGAAGGTATTGCTCTAGTTCCAGTAGCAGACAAACAGAAGGTATTGCTCTAGTTCCACTAGCAGACAAACAGGCGGCATTGCTCTAGTTTCAGTAGCAGACAAACAGGCGGCATTGCTCTAGTTTCAGTAGCAGACAGACAGGCAGTCATTGCTCTAGTTCAGTAGCAGACAAACAGGCGGCATTGCTCTAGTTCAGTAGCAGACAAACAGGCGGCATTGCTCTAGTTCAGTAGCAGACAGACAGGCGGCATTGCTCTAGTTCAGTAGCAGACAGACAGGCGGCATTGCTCTAGTTTCAGTAGCAGACAGACAGGCGGCATTGCTCTAGTTCAGTAGCAGACAAACAGGCGGCATTGCTCTAGTTTCAGTAGCAGACAGACAGCTTTGTAATACAACACTTTTTCGAGTTTAAGGAGTCTTGAAATGTAGAATTTAAATTTGTTAACGATCACAATACTTTATCTCTCCTTGAGCTCATGAGAGCGTAAAACCACAACAAAATTTGATGAAGTTTAAATTATTTATTA
This sequence comes from Timema douglasi, assembly GCA_901482245.1. Classification (NCBI taxonomy): domain Eukaryota; kingdom Metazoa; phylum Arthropoda; class Insecta; order Phasmatodea; family Timematidae; genus Timema; species Timema douglasi. The sequence continues at coordinate 122,822 of CABEEJ010001998.1, forward strand.
GTAAAACGAAAATAAACCTTAATAGAGTCGTTAATGATGTTTTGTATGGTTAAAAATGTAAAGGGAGAAATCCAATGATGTTTATTTTACAATAAATGTTGGTTAATCAATAAAATGCTAATGTTTTCTCAACAACAACAAAATGTTAAAAACCATCGAGGCGCACTTCCTCACCTTTGAGTTAGTTTGTAAATGATGTGGTCGTATAGTCAAATTGGTGGAGGAAACGTTCAGAGCATATCATCTATATAACATAGAGCCGCTTGCTAAGACGTGGCTGTAAATGTTTGTTGTGCCCCATTTGACCAGTTCCGACGCGTGAGGGATGCTGGGAGATGAAGGCAGGTAGAGAAGAGGAACGAGTTACGACCAGAGGCGAGTTCCCTCCCCCCACAGCTATAAATAATTACAGCAAGACGCTCACATAGCAGCAGACATATCCACGCCCTAACTTGGCGCAAAAACAGTTGAATCGCTATAGTATAATTCTGGTAGAAAGGCATTTTAGAAAATACAAACTTTGTTTGCGGTCAACATTAATAATATTTAGTCTATTATTAATTTGATTTCATAAATATTGATATCGTCAGAAAAGTTACCGTTGAAAAATCACATGATCTTACGTTTAAATATGTAACAATTGTTTGTGTAACATTTTTAACCGTCAAAATGTGACTTTCAGTTTAAATCGTATTGTATTTAACACACTGTAAGTAGGCTCTACTCCAACTGCCGAGAGATGCACCAGTATGATTAACTCTAAGCTGGGGGCACTAGCTTCAAGCCCTGACATGTTGATTTTTCCACAGCTTGGTTTCCCAGTTTTCACTAAATAAATGCATGTACATTTATGTACAAATTCACCTATGAGATCAAATCCTCTTAGGTTGTATAGATTGAATACCGGTTTAATAATCATACTTAGAGCAGGTTTCATTGTCAGACTTAAGGCTAACTTCATAGTCAGACTTAGGGACAGTTTCATAGTCAGACTTAGGGACAGTTTCATGGTCAGACTTGGGGTCAGTTTCATCGTCAGACATAGGCAAGTTTAGGACAACCCGACACCAATAAAAGTATAAATCAAATGGAAAACATTAGCCTACATCAGAGTTATTCAATTGGCGGCCCACGGGCCACATCTGGCCCACTAAGCTACGAAGATTGGTCCGTGATTGAAAGTCCAACTACTATATCACTGGAGGGGCATCGTATAGTTCAGACGGTATGTATAGGTGGCTGACCTTGAACGGCCAGAGATATCTTCAGTCTCTTATCAGTGGTGGGGGAAGCTGCACGCCCGATGTTACTCGATCCTTGGTGGCACCAACATCACGTGCTTACAACGGAGGGCGAGCTTACCCTCCAGTGATGTGGATCCCCCACTCTAGACCTGGTATATCTCCCTCCAATCGCCACCAACATCGTATGTTTACAAGTGAGTGTAAACTTACCCTCCAGTGATGTGCGTCTCCCACTCTATACCTGGTATATCTACCTCCAAGCACTACCAACATCGTGTGTTTATAAGGGAGGGCGAGCTTACCCTCCAGTGATGTGCGTACCCCACTCTATACCTGGCATATCTGCCTCCAAGAACCACCAACATCATGTATTTACAAGAGAGTGTAAGCTTACCCTTCAGTGACGTGCGTTCCCTCTTTATACCTGGTAGCTCTGCCTCCAAGAACCACCAACATCATGTGTTTACAAGAGAGTATAAGATTGCCCTTCACCGACGTGCGTCCTCCACTCTATACCTGGTAACTATGCCTCCAAGCACCACCAACACACATGTGTTTACAAGGGAGGGCAAGCTTACCCTCCAGTGATGTGCGTCCCCCACTCTATACCTGGTAACTCTGCCTCCAAGCACCACCAACACCATGTGTTTACAAGGGAGGGCAAGCTTACCCTCCAGTGATGTGCGTCCTCCACTCTATACCTGGTAACTCTGCCTCCAAGAACCACCAACATCATGTATTTACAAGAGAGTATAAGATTGCCCTTCACCGACGTGCGTCCTCCACTCTATACCTGGTAACTATGCCTCCAAGCACCACCAACACACCACTATAGACCTGGTAACTCTGCCTCCAAGCACCACCAACATCGTGTGTTTGCAAGGGAGGGCGAGCTTACCCTCCAGTGATGTGCGTCCTCCACTCTATACCTGGTAACTCTGCCTCCAGGCACCACCATCATCATGTGTTTACAAGGGAGGGCGAGCTTACCCTCCAGTGATGTGCGTCCTCCACTCTATACCTGGTAACTCTGCCTCCAATCACCACCAACATCATGTGTTTACAAGATAATGTAAGCTTACCCTCCAAGTGATGTGCGTCCCCAACTCTATACCTGGTATATCTCCCTCCAATCACCACCACATAATGGATGAGCTACATAACATATTCTGCTTTTGACCTTGAACATTGCAGGTGGCCAGGAGGCAGGGTGGCTGAGAGTGACTCACACCTCTTCTCTCCTCCTCCTAACAGCAACCGATATCTCGCCACTCGAGAGTTGCCTGGTTTTTTGTTTGTGCGTTATTTATAGTAGTAATAGCGGAGTGCTTTACTTATAATAAGTCTTATTTTATATTTTTTTATATATTTTTATAATGATTATTTATTTTTACATGAGTTTGACATGATATACTTTTTCATACTTACTAGGCCTAGTCGTATTCTAACTTTTACATTTTTGAAATGTCACTGAAATTTATCAAAATTACATATAATATCAAGTTACGTTTCACTCCCTCCACCCCCTTTTTATACTACAAAAGTATAATCTAACAATGTTCCAAATTACTGATAGATTGAATTAAAGGTCTGGCCCGTTAAATATTACGATTATTTGGAGTGACCCACTTGGATAACTAATTGAATAGCCCTGACCTACATGTTCTGGCTGCGCCTTTGGCTAATGTTCATTTTTCGGATTTGAAGAAGTTGGAAATCCTAATTATTTATGCTATTTTATATAGTAAAAAAACAAATATAAGAATACCGGTACGCTAAAATTGCCTCGCGGAACCTGAGATAACGATGGCAGAGCCTTGTTTGAAAAACGCTGCTTTGCAATATGTCAACAAAGAGTGATATCACTGGGCCCATCTTATCAGATGTATGAGAAACGGGAGGACGAATGAAGTGGTGACTGATATCATCATTCTCAAGTGGCCAGTCCAGTCTAGTTCTTGAAGGAGAATGTCCCTTGTAGGCCTAGGGAGGGTAGCGACTAAGTAAACAAGTGTTCCTTGTAAATCTCTCAGGCAACCATTCATAAGAGATGAGGTGAAACACACACAACCCTGTTGCCAAGTATATCTGGATCAGGTTGATGAAAGGATGACAAGAAACAGGGATAGCAGCAGAGACCTGCCTGCACTTGTAAAATAGAGGACCGTACAGTTCGTGTTATAATTTTAATGATCTTTTCCCCCTCGTATTAGAACCCGTTCGTGTTAGACAATAATTACAATTGAAATTATAAAGGTAACATTTCAGAGGAAATGTATCAGCAATTGCTTTGAAGGAGAGTTGGAAGCCATTTATGAAAAAAATCTCAATACATTGGAACGGGATTAGAGCCCCGATCTTCCCGTCAGAGGCAACCAGTCCAACACAAGAGTGACAGGTTAGACCATGCGACCACCGATACGGGTATCCTTTGTGTACATGGGTGGGATATAAGCTTTGACCTTTCCATCAACAGTGACTTTGTGCCATGAATCTTGATGCCCTATAGACCTACACCACACGGTTACCAGTAAGGGTTTCGTGTTCTCTTCAAGTAAATAAATCCCGGTGTGTTTTCTAGTAATGTCATAATGCCAAATCAAGCGAGCCACAACATAGCGTAGTTGGCTTACTAATCTAGGACACAGGAATTGAACGTGTATTTAAAGAATATAAAAGACCGAACCATCTCTATTAAAATAAAACCCTCAACGTTGGTTGGAGTTTGAACCCCAGTCTTCCGAGTATTATCGGGCATTTTGTCGCTAACATGGAACTACGATTGTATTTGTTAAACAAAGTTATGTACAAAAAAAGCGCACGGGTGAGAATTGACGAAGGTTGAATGGAGGAAAGGACAGCGTACACAACACAACAGACATCAGGAGAGGTAACACGAGTTGAATGGGACCACTGGGATGTTGCTGACAGAGCCAATAGGGGAGCGGAAATATGTTACAATCCTGCACTTCACACAGAGCCGAGGGTAAGTTTAGTCTCCATCCACACAATCGTCCTGTTTGACAGAAGAAGGGGAGAGTAAGGCTCGTGATGGGACCTAGGCAGGAACACAAATGGCGGAGTTCTCCCTTGTGTGTGTTTCGCGTGATCGATTATTTCTAGTGTCGACGGCTTCGCGTCTCCCATGAGACTTGGTTGAATTCACCTGAGATTAGCTCGCGTCATTTCAACACGATGTAGTCAGTAGTGAAGCAGTTCTTGTTGGAGTAGGGAAGAACATCCCTTAATTCGGTCGATATTCTAGTTAGGGTCGTGAGCTTAGGATGGGTTGGACGCAGAGTCAAACAAAAAGATTTGTCGGTTCTGGTTTTAGTTCCAGTTCTTCCAATAAACATTCTAAGCTCCTGGTTCTGGTTCCGGTTAGGGAAAATTATTATTATTATTATTATTATTATTAGCACCGCGTCTTACTACCCGTTCGGGTTATACGCACTTACGCTAATGTGTAAT
>CABEEJ010001999.1:0-20518 GCA_901482245.1 Timema douglasi
GTTCGTCCGTTATACCTCGCCACTCACCGCCTCCAGCAATGTTAAGGTCGATAGATCCTAGGTCCGTTCATCATTAACAGTACAATGCAATAGTCCACATACAAACAACTAATCGAGAAGCATCCATCCATTTTTCAATGTCATCGTATATCCTTCCATTTTTACAGAACATTCTACCTGGATACACAAAATCTTTCTATTTATACTAATCTGACAATTTTTCCCGGTCTGTCCTTATCGATAACTATCACCTTATTAATTGATAAGGAATTTCATTATATACTAAATTGTAATGTATTATTGACAGGTATACTGGTACTGAAACCTGTTGCCTGAATCTTGGCTCCTATAACTATATGGGGTTCGCCGAGAATACAGGTCCATGTGCGGAAGCTGCGATCAAAGCTATTAAAAAATATGGCCTGTCTTACTGCAGCCCTGTCAGGGAAATGGGTATGTTCACAAGTTTGCTGTGATTCTTTTTAAGATTGTATTCGGCTCACGGTGTTGGTCTAGAACTTAACTCACCATATTAGCCTGTACATCAGGGCTGGTGAGTCAGTACACCAAGCCTTCCGCTCTGACTCTATTTTTATACTGTTTGGCTTCTTCATAAATTGCTAAAGCATATTAATTAATAGTAACAAATTTACTGCCGTTTGTAATAAATATAATAATAGAATATTAGGAAAATGGTAGATCACAAATAAAAGTAAAAAAACTAACACATATTTTTATTTACACACACTTCGATATTTTGATGCTATTTTAGCATCTTCCTCAGAAAGTTTCTAGAAAATCACCCAACCTAAATACTCGCTAATTTCAACCAAGAGGCTAAAACAGTACCACCTACCATCCATAGAGTAATAGATAAACATACAAAGAATTTCAACTCCACCAGAGAAGTTTTCATCCTTACCAATCAAATTGGTATCACTGAAGGAAATATCCTGTTTAGTCTAATTACTACTACTTCCTGAGGAAGATGCTATAATAACATCGAAATATCGAAGTGTTTTTAATTTTATTTGTGCTCTACCATTTTCCTAATATTCTATCGTTTTATTTATTACAAATTGTTTTTGTTCAATAAACTTAATTTCATACATATTATTTTAAAAATTTACTGCAGTAAAATTCTCAGATACAATTGACTTTGTGGGAAGCTTCTTTGACAGTGTGAATGTATATTTGAATAAAGTTGTCAATATAAACTACAAAAAACAGGTCCTAAACAATTTAAAAAAAAGTATATAATCAAAAATGATATTTTTTTATTACAAGTTTTTATTTTAAAGTCAAAATTGGAGTCTGAACATTTTTACTGGCTCCACAGCTCTGCTGTACACAGTAAATTACTCTTTGTGGTAATAGTTTATCAAGCATAAGACTAAATTAATATATAATCAAATGTTAATACATGTATATATTTAACAAATACAATTCATCTAGTAAGTGCCGTGTTCTCATTATAGGTTGCAACCCCTTGCAGATGGAGCTAGAGAAGAGCATAGCGAGATTCCTAGGGGTTGAGGACGCTATTGTGTTCGGGATGGGTTTTGCGACCAATACCCTCAACCTCCCCAGCCTTGTATCAAACAAATGTTTAGTGTTAAGTGACGAGAAGAATCACGCATCTCTCATTTTGGGACTGAGACTCTCGGGTGCCACTGTCCGGGTCTTCGAACACAATAGTGAGTTTGTCGTTTTATTGTCTCGGCTCTTAATTGCTTTAAAAGTTGGGGAAACGGAAATTATTTTTTAATAATCCTGAATGCGGGTCAAACAGATTTTTCTTGAGCGATAAAAATCCTCAGCACAACTTGTTTTGGAGGGAAAGTAAAGCCTTTTGTTCCATTTTGTGTGTTATGTAAAATAACTCGGAAGGTATGTGAAAATACTCTTCCTAGCAAAATTGTTAGTTCATTTGGCTTTCACTCATAGAAATTCTCATGTGCTGATATAATCAATCAGTTCATAAAGTGCATGTTGACTACCTCAATAAATTGGGGAGAGGGAGGCGGGCAAATACTGCCTAGGAATTAGAGATGGATTGATTTCATTATTTTACAAATCCAAATTTTCATTTTCTATTTGAATCTTGAATTAGAATGTTGGAAAAAATATTAGGCTTAGCATAAGAAAAAATATGAATTTAACAGAATAATATAAAATAGAAATTGTAACTAAATGCTAAAAAAAAATAATTATACATTCATTATAACACTCATACATTCAGTTATGTGTCAAGGTTTTACTATATTATGTTGTAGTTGCGCAATTAGTAGGAAGTATTAGAGCTCTAAATACAAATCCCAATTCAAAATTTTGGAGAAAAAAAATTCTATCCTCAAATTTGATATTTTCTTAAATCCTTGAATTCTGAATATCCTTAATGATTCAAGGGGCCTATTCCTACTTGGGATAGTTAAGGTAAATTATATAATTTTTAGTAAATATAAAATTAACTAGGTGTTTGCCAGTCTATTTGGTATGAAGCTCTAGGCCATATCAATTTTTAACACTTAAGCCCCTTAAGCCAACGTTGATTGAAAGTCACCAAAATTCGGCATTGTATAAATATGATTATTTTAATTTCTTAATTTTTAAGTTCTTATTAAAAGTTATATAAAGCTTCCAATAAGATTCCTTGGGAAATTCCTTGGGTATTATTGTATAAGTTATCTTTACACCCTTGATTAAACAGGCAAAGAATTTTAATACATTTGTGATACTTATTAGTTTTTTCCTGTCTTTGTGGCAACATGAGCTTCCAATTTTCAAATAACGGGCTTCTTATGAAAAACACTCTATCTGGTGATGTTGGGGTAGAAATGATTGTTAAGGTAGGAAAGCATACACCTGTACAATTAATTTTACATGACTAGTGAAGCTTGGGAGATCAAAATTATTTTTAGTATTGATATAGCTGCATCAGATTCATATTGGTAAATTTGTTAAAAACGACACCTGAACGCGGGAATCGAACCCTGGACTCTTGGCTTAGCGTGCCAATGCTCTTATCACTAGGCTATCCATGAACCATCTAGTGTTCAGGGTCATTCTTCACCCATAGTTGAAGGCAGAGTCTGTGATGGACGTGTGGAAACTATCGGCTACTTATTGAGCTATCATTGATACCACAGCCACCTGCGACTCGGCAGTGGCTTTATGCTGCAGTTTGTACAACTGACATTGTACATGAAAGTGAAAAACATAGAGAAAGCAAACACATTAATATTAATAATTACATTATTGTTCCAACCAAGTCCAACAATTTTAACCAAGAGCATCAGTCTACTCTCTTGACTCGAAGAAGCTGTCTATGTCATTGAAAGCTTGTCCTCAAAAATTTGTTTGTGTGTTTTTTAGTGTTTTATCTAAACAATTTCTACTCCGGTATCACTAAGGTAGGTGTGTTGGCTATCCCTTCTAATTTTAACCTCGAGTTTATTTGGAAACATCTCTTTTTAGGTGAACACATCAAACATTTTTTTAATTAAATAATTGGGGTTGCAAAATTTTAAATGCAACATAAAATTAACTTTGAAGGAATGACTAAAAATGTATGTCTGAAGTTGTCTGGAAGACCTAACCAAAAAAGTACGGAGAAAATAAAACCATCGGAAAATAGTTTACACCACAATTTTCACTTTCCCTAAAAAATAATAAAAACATTTAAATCACTGTACTTTTTTTAATAAATGGTTCACTACAAAAGTACTGTGTATTATGCTTAACATGTAACATGTTGGGTTCATTATTAATTTTCCTTCAGGGAAATTTTAAACAATATTTGTGAGTGTGTGGATATACATGTTTTTGCACGCATGTGCAAATATCATGAATATCTATCCACTGAAATGTATTGTTAATTGTGTTTGTCATTTTACAAAACAGAACTGAAAGAGTAGAAATGTGTAACTAGAAGAGAATAGAATGTTCCATCAGTACCTAATCCACTCAAAAATAATTTATTTTTCCCCAAAGGGATATTGGTAGGGGCCCACTCCAAATAGCTTCTAAATACATATGATATGTATAAAAAAAATCTAACCAAGGGCCACTTCAATTGGCTTGAAAGCATTCAATTTTCAAAAATAGTTGGGGGGAAGACCACTTTCATTAGTTTTTATAGGCATCTAATTAAAAAAATCCACACAAGGACCATTCCAAATAGCTTCCAAGTTAATCCAATTTGAAAAATTAGCTTAGGGGGGGGGGGGGGGGGCNCAATTAGGGCATTTCAAGTTTCAAAAAAAATTATTGGCAAGTACTACTTAAAAAATCTTTAGATGCATCAGAATTGTCAAAAATTTGTTGAAAGAGGACCACTTCAAATATCCTCTAAGAATATATAAATTTCAAAAAATGTTGGGGCATATTCTTTTAAATAATTGTTAAAATAGTACAATTTTCAAATACTCGCCAAACTAAGACCATTATAAAAAGCTTCAAGGAGCATCCAATTTTCTAACATTAAGAGGAGGGTAGAACGTTAAAAAAAAATTTCCTTTACAAATAAATTTTCACCACTACTCTTAAATCCTCCGTATGCCCATAATTAATGCGTAAAATCTTTATATAATATCAATTTACAAACGATTATTTGTATGTTGAAATATAAATGGTACATAATTGGTATTTAAAAATATATATTGTATGGTTATAAGAAAGTAAATATGTTTTATGCAGACATGAAGGCTTTGGAAGAACTGGCCCGTGATGCTATAGTTTACGGCCAACCTCGCACACACAGGCCATGGGATAAGATATTTATAGTGGCTGAAGGAGTGTTCAGTATGGAAGGGTCTATAGTTCATCTCCCTGAAATGATAGCCATTAAGAAGAAATACAAGGTACCTAGTTTTTGTCTCTAAACATATATTTTAGCTATACCCCAATTTTCTTACTAAACTAGAATTAGTTACTATTTATAGAATTATGTTGGCTAACCTTTCTAAAATCTTCTTTGATCTACATTGTAACAGATATTTAAATAAAGAAGCATTTACTATTTCATTTTATCCATTAAAAATATTATTTCAACAATCTTATCTTTCTTTTCAAAGTATGAACATCAACTTCTACAAGCACTAAAGATTGAATTGAAATACATTTTCTATAAAGATAAATCTATAGTTGGAGCCCATATAAGGTGCATGCAGGATTGTTTATAAGGGAATGGAATTCGAACAGAAGTGAACATATATGTGATTTTATTACATTTAGGACTAATAAACCAAAAATGAAACAATTCAAATTTTTAACTGCTTATGATTCCTACATTTTCTTACAGCGTCATTAAAATTACAAAGATTTATTTTGGGGAAATATTTACATCGATTAAAATGTCAGTTTTTTATTGTTAGTGTAGTTTTAATGTCTTGAAGAGAAGAGTGTTAAAACCATTTTTATTAATTTTTTCTAGTATATTTTTATTTGAGTAGTGTTATTATTTTTAAATCGTTTTTGAATTTCTAAATTAAAAACCATGGTTTAAATTAGGAGGGATAGCCAGCACACTTACCTTGGTGATACTGGAGTAGAAATTATTTAGATATAACACTAAAAAACACATAAACACATTGTTAAGTACAATAAGTAGACTCTACTCTCCTGACCTGATGAAGCTGTCTGTGACAGTGAAAGCTTGTACTTAACAATGTGTTTATGTGTTTTTTAGTGTTATATCTAAATAATTTCTACTCCAGTATCACCAAGGTAAGTGTGCTGGCTATCCCTCCTAATTTAAACCATGATTTAGCCTAGTGCTCTATACCACATAACCTCAATAAATTAAAAACCAATATTTTCATTTTTTAAACTTTATTTTCAAAAATATTGTTTATTTATACAAATGAGTTTCATTCTTACACTAAGAAAATGTGTTTTCTTCTTTTTTTATCTCTGATTTTAAAGATGTATTTACATTTTATATATTTTTTGAGTGGTGACTTTTAAGATAAACATAAAATGTGCTCAAAATTTTAAAATTATGAATAGCTTATACTCAAATTGAACTTGGAAGCTTTTTGAAATACTCAACTATAAAGAAAAAATTCAAGCTCATGCAGATCTCTAGAATTTATCGCTATGAATCATGTTTTGAAATAAGCTATCAAATAATCTCGCAATTCTTCGAGTGTTTTGAGAAATGTGTTGTTACTCTTACAGCTCTACTTGTATCTTGATGAAGCCCACAGTGTGGGAGCTCTCGGCCCCAAAGGGAGGGGTGCATTGGATTACTACGGCTGTGATCCTAAAGACATTGATATCCTCATGGGAACATTCACGAAAAGCTTCGGATCGGCTGGTGGATACTTGTCCGGAACTAAGGTGGGTCATCTTTATAGCAGTTGTCTATGTCATAAAGTATGAGGGGTATTTTTATTCAACGGGAAAAATATGTATCGAACAACAGTTGGGGGCCCCACTCATACAGCAGGCTAGTTTCCAGACCCCCACCTAAAGGCATACATTGCTGAAAAGCAAACTATAGCTTTAAGCTTTCTAAAAAAAAAGTTTAACATCATCAGGCCATCAATCTTGAGATTGGTTTCTTGTTTCTCCACTTTCGCCTATCATGGATAGATTCTTCACATCTTTGTACCTTCTGCCAACATTGCTCGATATCTGATTCATGTACTCCAGTCTTGCTTTCTCTAGAATTCCTTCCTTCCACATAATCATCTATAATTATCTTCGTCAATCTATCATGTCTCAGGTTATGGCCTATTGTGTTAATTCCTCTTCGCTCTATATCTTTTCAAAGTTTCTTTTCTTCATTTGTTTTTCTTAGCACTTCTGTATTTGATACTGTTTCCATCCAAAGGTGTATACAATCCTATTAACGTGTTTACACTAACATGTATTAAGTTTTGATTGAATAACCAATAATAAAATGGTTCCTGAAGACATTCTCAGATTTAGCTACAGATCTGAAAAAATTTGAAAGATCGGAATAAGTGTCAAACATAATGAACATGTATGTAATTGAAAATCGTGAAAACCCAAAAAAGTGTCCTAGTTTTATGCTGAAAAATAACATCTTGGAAACAAATTAACATTGCTAGAGGTGTGCTCGTTACACTTTTTCAATTCTAAGTGAACTCTAATCTATTATATGAAATATTCTCAAAACTGAATTGAAATACTAATGTTTTTTTGTTTTTTTAAGCTTGAAAAAAATATTGTTCTTAGTTATATTATTTAATTCACTAAAATCATATTTTTACAATTTGCACTTATATTTCAAATTTTTTCCATTTGAAAATTAATTTTTACTCTACATAAACACTAGAACAGTACTAATTGAATAAATATTTTATCTGTCAATTTAAAAAAAAGTTCAAAGTCGAAGTTTTAACGGTTTGCGGAGCTTCAAAACTGGTGGGGGTTTCGAAACAAATTATGGCTTTGACATTTATGAAGCTCCCCTGATAATAATATTGAAAACTAAAATGCTCAATGTATTTTAAATTGTTGCCATTTACAGCTGATATAAAAATTACAAATTATTATTCAAATGAAAAGGGATCTGAAGTAGTTGAATGGTAAGTTGGGATAGCTATTTGATATATCAAAATAAAATGAAAGGAATAAAAAAAAGCAATATATTTTCCAGTAATTTTAGGACATACAGTTATATAAATGCGCATAATAGAATAGTTTTCTAGTAATTAACCAAATGACAAAAAAAAACCACTTTGATTAGGAATATTTCATAGATTCGAGTGTGCTTTGAATGGGGGGAAAAAATTGGCTCCACACACCCTTACAAAGTTGATATTTTCAGATCCAGGTTGCCACCACGACAAATATGATCTTAAACTTTAAAAAATTATTTTCCAATTTTCAATGGACATTTTTTTATATCTATAATACTGCATATTGGTGGTTCAGAATCAATATAATTATATGATAAACGAAATAACCAGGCCTGACCAATCATTATATAGAAAGAATCCAGTTATTTAAAAAGTAACTAAGTCCGCCGCACAAGACACAGGGCAGGCGAGGAAGAGGAAAATCTGTAATACACGTGTTCTTGTGGTTTACCGCACATATGCAAACTTGTATATGGATGAACTGGAAGTATGTTCCTGGGCAGACAACCGCTACAGCCCCTTTGTTGGTTCAGATACATCAATGACATCTTTATTATTTGGACCAACACCACTCAGCAACTCTAGTCTTTCCTGGCAGACCTCAACAAATTCTCACCGCTAAGATTTACATGGAAAATATTCACATCCAACATTACTTTTCTGGATGTAGACATTACACTCCATCAGGGACACCTGAAAACAACTGTGCACACCAAGGAAACCAACCAGCAACGATACCTTCATTATGACAGCTGCCACCCTACAAGCACATAGCCTAGCCATTAGAGCCAAAAGAATTTTCTCTGACCACGATAACCTTTTACAATATAATAAAAAACTGCAACATGCTTTTATGAACAGAGGTTACTCCAAAGCACTGGTGTCAAGTCAAATAGACAGATCTCAAAATAGCGGGCCCACAACATCAACGGGAACAAACATTTGTCATCCCTTTGGTCACTATATACCACCCTGGACTCCACAAACTCAACACACTCTTGAAAACAGGTTTCCCCATACTGCAATCCTCCACCACTACACAAAATATCTTCAAGGAGGCAGCCATTACCTCTGTCCTGTGGCACCAATGGAAATTGTGAACTGTGTTCTTCTTTCCATTGTAAAAATCATATACACCTCCCCCACCCCACCCTATTTTAAATGTTTTATATCCACCTTTCCTCTATCTCGATTCAAATACATTTACCAAATAACTCAAAAAAGTGAAAAGATGTTTTCCCTAAAGAATTATAGAATGTATGTTGTATGCATGTGAAAAAAAACACACAATAATTTGGGTGTATTACTTACAGAAACTTATAGACTATCTGCGTGTGACAAGCCATGCATCTTGCTACGCTTCAGCCATGTCACCACCTGTTGCTCAACAGATATTGAGCTCCTTGAGGATCATTTCGGGGGAAGACGGTTCTTCGGAAGGTAAAACCATTACTACTATATTAAATGTGAAGCTTCTGAAACTCTATATGGCTGCAACCAGTCTGTACAAAAGAACACCATAATTACGTGACTGATAATATTTGATTTCGTGGTAGTCTACAAACAGGAGTGGAGAGTGAATCAGGATTCTCTGCCAGTTGAAATAGCTAGCTGGAGGTTGCATGGGGAGAGGAAACATTCTCTAGAGCATTGGTTCTCAAATTGTTGTCCACCGTGGTGTGCGAGGTGGTCCACAGACAGGACTTTAGTAGGGAAAAAATTTAAATCATTAAAGATTTAAAGAGTACAAGATTGCAAGCTGACTAATTGTAGTATATTTAGGGACACTGGGTTATTGTACAACGACGTGACACTTTTACTTAGCATATTAAAATTATCAACATATTTTTAAAGTTTATTGTAACATTTCTTAATGTAATATTTGTCTTGTACATGAACTAAAATTAAAAATTATTCTTTTTGCGAAATTGATTACTTGGCCTTTTATTTGTGAATAATGGTCAGTTGTGTTTATCTTAATGTGTATTAACAATACACTAACTATATACATTTTTACTTAGTTGCAGACAACATTGCTCTTAGTCTGAAATTGTCGGAAAAAATAGTGTGAACTGCACTATTATGATTTTCTTCTTAATATTCTTTATAAAAAATCAAAGTTTCCACTCCATGAAAAAATATTTCCCTCCACCAAAGACCATTGATGCAGAAGAAGTAAAATATTGGTTTAGTTTTGCAATTATAATAGTCAAATATTTAAAGTTTGTAATTTAGCTGTAATTTTTAATATGCACACCTAACACCGTCGTTCCTTCTATAACTAGACACTGAAATTTCGCAAGACACACGTGTTTATGAAATTTTACTCAGCACATTAAAATAATATAATTACTATCAAAACATATTTAAAGATCATTATAGCATTTTCAAAGTAATATTAATCAATATCAAATGATGGTGTTTATATATTTAATAAAGTTAAATAAATAATGATGCATAGATTGTGTAAAACCAACATGGACTGACCTAGAAATTTGGAAATAATTCTTTCTTTGTACTTTGGTGATTGATTTATGTATGATGATAAAAATGTGTGTGTGTATATATTTTTTTCTGGTAAACATGGTTTGGTAAAGGTTAGTTTATTGTCTACCATGTATGCATCTAATATAAGGTCTGTATTGTGTTCATGATTTATAATTTTAAAACATCAACTAATTAGTAATAAGTAGGCCTTCATTATGAAAACTGTAACTAAATAGTAATAAAGTATTATATAAAACTTTTTTTAATTTATGTTATTTAAATACTTGCGTTTATAGTAGTCCAGCAATAGTCAAAAACACTAAACTTTTTTTTTTTCCTTAGAACTATATATTCAAGTTGATTTGTTATAATTTTCAGCACCTCCCCCCATCCCCAATCTCGATAAATTTATTTTCAACCTTTTATATTGAAATACAAGTTTATTTAATGAAATGCAATAACTTTATTTAACACAAATCTGGATCTAACCTTTTATATGGGTATTTTTTCTTTTTACCGCAATAAAACTTTATTTAACAAAATCCAATTGTTTCATTTACCACAAATCAGGGTCTCTATACTTATCCAATATTTCCAATTTGGGAGGCGTCTCATCAGTACCAATCTGGTAAATTTTATTTTTGTTTGTACTAGCAGACCATCTAATTACACTTACTTCACTGTTGTGTTACAAAGGCTACGTTATGGTTGATGTGCTCAGGTGAAAGGCGGATCCAGAGACTAGCTCGCAATACGAGGTATTTTCGACGGCGCCTCAAACAGATTGGTGTGATCACGTATGGAAATGAACACTCACCAGTTGTGCCTATGCTTGTTTACATGTTCTCCAAGATTGGGTAAGCTGTATGCACTTATCCTATAGGATTACATCTAGATATGTAATCCTCTAACACTTTAATTATTAAGGATATTAGAGAATTCGAGAAAAGATCAAATTTTTAGAATTTTAAAAAATGGAATAAAAAAATATTTTTCAAAATTTAAGGTTTGAATTTGTTTTAGAATACTAATTCAGCCTATCCATCACAGACTCTGCCTTAAAATATTAGTAGAGAATGACCCTGGTTACGGAGACTATTCCTGGATAGCTCATTGGTTAGATCATTGGCGTACTAAGCCAAAGGTCCTGGATTCAATGCCTATGTATGGGTGTGATTTTTCAATTTAAATAATATAATCTTGTTCAGTTATGATTGCACTGTATAGACTGCAGCACTAGGGCTGGGTTGGGCTTAACCGTGTCATTGCTAGCTTCGGTGGCCACTTGGTCTAAGGCGCTATTCTTGCAATATACTAGACTGCCGAAGACGGGGAGATTGGAGTTTGATCTTGGTCGAATGCACTGAGGTGTAGTTTTTCCTAAATGGTTGTCCACTCACCTTCTAAGCATTTGTTGGTGAATTTCCTCTAAACTAAACTTTCCTAATCCCAACACATTATTATAATTAGTACATTGCCGTCAGTGGCGTGCCGTCAATGGACTAGTAGGACTAGGCTAGTCCCCAGACATTTCTAGTTTATTTATTTTGAGTTAAATTTTAACGAGAAATAAAAGCATAAAATAAAATCTATCTGAGTCTCAATTTGCGTCACAATACTCAACGATATTCTAGCTATTTGTGCACTGCCCCGCCCCCACACCCCGTTCCCAATCTACAATGACAACTCACTAGCATCAGAAGCGCTGTCACAATACTCAATGATATTCCCGCTGCTTGCGCGGACCCCTTCCCCTCTCCCAACTAACATCGGAAGCGCTCGAGTCTTATCGGCTCTTACCGGGGAAAGGACTAGGTGAAACCAGCCTAGTCCGTCTCTATAATAAGAGATATGCTAACACTTGGCGTTCTGTCAAAGGTAAATGTAATTTGGGTTTGCTTCTTATAAGTAGTAGTGTTGTGGTTGTTAAGCTTATGTAATTGTTCCCATTGATGAAAGAGATCTTGTGAAGTGTTAAAGTGTTCGATTGTCAATTTAGTTTGACAGTGTTTGAAAGTGTGAACTATGGAAGGGGACTCGGATTTGAAAACTGTTCCCTCACAACNTATCTGCTCCTACCATCTCTCTTTCTCGGCCTTCCTTGTACTCTCACTTGAACATTCACTATTATCTGCTCCTACCATCTCTCTTTCTCGGCCTTCCTTGTACTCTCACTTGAACATTCACTATTATCTGCTCCTACCATCTCTCTTTCTCGGCCTTCCTTGTACTCTCACTTGAACATTCACTATTATCTGCTCCTACCATCTCTCTTTCTCGGCCTTCCTTGTACTCTCACTTGAACATTCACTATTATCTGCTCCTACCATCTCTCTTTCTCGGCCTTCCTTGTACTCTCACTTGAACATTCACTATTATCTGCTCCTACCATCTCTCTTTCTCGGCCTTCCTTGTACTCTCACTTGAACATTCACTATTATCTGCTCCTACCATCTCTCTTTCTCGGCCTTCCTTGTACTCTCACTTGAACATTCACTATTATCTGCTCCTACCATCTCTCTTTCTCGGCCTTCCTTGTACTCTCACTTGAACATTCACTATTATCTGCTCCTACCATCTCTCTTTCTCGGCCTTCCTTGTACTCTCACTTGAACATTCACTATTATCTGCTCCTACCATCTCTCTTTCTCGGCCTTCCTTGTACTCTCACTTGAACATTCACTATTATCTGCTCCTACCATCTCTCTTTCTCGGCCTTCCTTGTACTCTCACTTGAACATTCACTATTATCTGCTCCTACCATCTCTCTTTCTCGGCCTTCCTTGTACTCTCACTTGAACATTCACTATTATCTGCTCCTACCATCTCTCTTTCTCGGCCTTCCTTGTACTCTCACTTGAACATTCACTATTATCTGCTCCTACCATCTCTCTTTCTCGGCCTTCCTTGTACTCTCACTTGAACATTCACTATTATCTGCTCCTACCATCTCTCTTTCTCGGCCTTCCTTGTACTCTCACTTGAACATTCACTATTATCTGCTCCTACCATCTCTCTTTCTCGGCCTTCCTTGTACTCTCACTTGAACATTCACTATTATCTGCTCCTACCATCTCTCTTTCTCGGCCTTCCTTGTACTCTCACTTGAACATTCACTATTATCTGCTCCTACCATCTCTCTTTCTCGGCCTTCCTTGTACTCTCACTTGAACATTCACTATTATCTGCTCCTACCATCTCTCTTTCTCGGCCTTCCTTGTACTCTCACTTGAACATTCACTATTATCTGCTCCTACCATCTCTCTTTCTCGGCCTTCCTTGTACTCTCACTTGAACATTCACTATTATCTGCTCCTACCATCTCTCTTTCTCGGCCTTCCTTGTACTCTCACTTGAACATTCACTATTATCTGCTCCTACCATCTCTCTTTCTCGGCCTTCCTTGTACTCTCACTTGAACATTCACTATTATCTGCTCCTACCATCTCTCTTTCTCGGCCTTCCTTGTACTCTCACTTGAACATTCACTATTATCTGCTCCTACCATCTCTCTTTCTCGGCCTTCCTTGTACTCTCACTTGAACATTCACTATTATCTGCTCCTACCATATCTCTTTCTCGGCCTTCCTTGCAGTCTTTTTCCTACATACTCCATCTCCATCATTCTTGCTTCCTCTACCATATAATATTCTCCATATACCCCTTCTCTTTCCCAGATAGCTTTATTCTTAATCCAGATTTTCCTCATGGTAGCTAAAACGCCCCTCACAAACTTAATTCCCATGGGCTTTACTCGTTTCTTTTGCATTCACTGTCCCTGTTTCTGCTGCATATGGGACTATGGTTACAAGGTATGCCCTAAACAGCACTTCCTTACTCTTCGAGGGCACTTATTTTCTCGATAGCAGGTCTCTTACACACCTATAGAACAACTCCTCTTAACGCCCTCCTTGTATTAGAGCCTCTGTAATCATGGTATTGCTAAAAGAAATATCTATATGTGTTATTTCAGGGCGGTAGTACGCACCCTGTCAGCTAGGAAGATTGCCACGGTGGGTGTGGGTTTTCCGGCCACCCCTCTTATGAAAGGGCGAATCCGCTTTTGTCTTTCGGCAGCACACACCAAAGAACAGCTTGACTATGTAAGATAAATTATATGCTATGAAATAATTTGGTTAAACTTTTAAATAATATAAAATATATAGTCATATTTGATATACTACAGTAAACAAAAGGGATGTGTGAAACTTTGAAAACTTTGCTTCAAATATTGGTTTGTTGGAGACTGTTGAGTCCGTTTTTCCATTCAAAATAGGGGTGTGCAAGTACTTGACTTGAAAATTATGAATACTCTGATTATTATGTTTTTCTGAAAATTTGGAGTTTATTTAATTTTATTCAATTTTAAGATATGATATATCAAATGGAGTCCCTCAATATTTACTTTTGTGTAATAAAAAATAAATAAGTTGTGTCACCTCAGGGGTCTTGAGATGAAGTGCTTGCTTCAAGACCTGATGTTCTGGGTTCAACCCCAGGCGGGGTCGGCGGATTTTTCTTGACTGATGAAAATCCTTGGCACAACCTCTTTTAGAGGGAAAGCAAAGCCATCGGTCTCATGTTGATTGTGTCATGTAAAATAACTCTGAAAGGTATGTAAAAAATACCTTTGCCGTTAAAATTGGTAGGCACTTTCGCTCTCATTCATAGAAATTCTCGTATGCTGATATAATCAGTCGGTTGAGAAAGTGCATGTTAAATACCTCAAATAGATAAATAAAAACAAACTGTACACTTTCGTTAAATTTATTTATCTTAAAGGAAAACCTCATTTCACTTTATGAGGTACATTATATTTGTAAGATGGTACATGAAAGATGAATAGACACAAGAAATTGAACGAACACAACATGGTGTTGACAATGAAAAGAACAATGTGGTTCACTCTTTACATTGCTGCCTTTGGCTATATAGGTAATGGCTTCTTCTGTAAGAAAATAGATCGTTATCGCCCATTCCCCCGACCTAGGCTTTATTATATCCAAACTCGTCAGGAGGGAGTGGGAAACGCACAAGGCAACTTCTCAAAATAGGAAACAAAAAAACAAATAAGATAAAAAGAAAATTGGTAAATAATAAAGCTATCAAAAAGGGTTGTTTTTTTTCTTTTTTTCTTAAAAAGAGATATATTTGCATGAAATGTCCATTTCCTGCGTTTGTCCTTTGTGTTAATCTTTTTACTGTTTCCTATCTAAGTGTTCTATCGTTCTTTACCAATTTCATTTTCTCCCCTTAGGTTTTCATGCACCTTGCCTTTGCTTTTTTCTATATATTTATAACTAGATCTCCTTTCACATATGCATACTTCAAGTCTTAGGAAATTCAGCTGTCACTTTTGATAAAGAATACTGATACCTAAAATCACACTAATAAAAAACCTAAATGTTATTAATGTTAGTTGGATTAAGATATAATTTTGATCGATTTGAACTTGTAATAATTTATCAATTGCTTTGTTTTAGGCTTTAATATTCATTAACGCTTTGTGTTGCTTTAACTTTAAACCTATAATAGTAATAACAATACCTTTTTTTGTTAAGGCGCTGGATGTTATAGAGGAGCGTGCCATCACCTTGGGTCTGCGGTACTCCCAGCTGCCACGTGACATGACTCCCATTGAATATGAGGCAGAAGATGAGATAGATTAAATATAAAAAGCTCCTCAACACACCAAGAAAACATTACCGCAATGCTTTCACCAGAGTCTGCATTTCTTTATGACATTCTCTGAAAATCATGTCGCTTCAATGAGTTAGTTTCTTTCTTGAATTCTCAACTACATCTTTCAACGTGTTCCAAAAGTTCTTAAAAGCTCTATTACGGTGATTTTTTTTTCCAAGTTTCAAATTAATACGAAAGTTCCATTATTCTAATAGGATTTAAAGTTACAGTATTATAGAAGAGCTTCATTATCTAAAATATAGATCAAAATCAAAAAATTTATTCATATTTCTTAGTGGGAAAAATAGATAGAATAGCTTAGTAAAACATAAATTCTATAAAATCCTCATTCTAACAATAAAAAGAAGTCTATAATCTGCTAATTAAATGATGCTAGAGTCAGAATTATAAAATAAAGGGTGTAGAAGAGCAAACTCCTCTTTAAAAAAATAGTTCTAGGAAAACATTGCGCCGCTATTTTGTGTCCGTTTAAGTTTCCTCTAGAGCCTGGATTCTTAAACATCTTCTATTCACAACTTTTTTTTCCTCAGACAAATTAGTTATTAGCGACTCCAAGCAGTAATAGTTGTTTTTAATACTCTTAGTCTTGGTTATTGAGTCGTTTTTTCTTTGATTATAAGATGCCATCAATTATAATAGACACCTTAGTTATTTATTACCACCTATAGGGGAAAAGCTTTGATTCCAAGAAAATAAATAAAAATAAAATGCTAATACTAAATATCTAGGAAATGATTTATTACATAATTCAATTTACTAATATCACTAGTACATTCCTTATGAGTAGGTTTGTTAGGCACCACTTGCTTCTGAATCATTATCATTATAATTCCTTTCAGCCATTGATAGCTCTATTTGAATCATTCAGAGTCTGATTCTTCCAAGTTTTCTTTATCATCCTATTATATATCTTCTTTTGAGCCAGTGTGTGTTAGTCGAAAAATAACTTTTATTCTAAGATGCAACCCATTTTAGCGACGTTTAAATGGGGGAAAAAAGTATCTTAGAATCGAAGAAATATGGTAATAATCATTAAAAAAAACACAACCTAAATGGCTAGCTTATTTTGACACAAATACATTTTTTTAACAACTGCTATTGTCGACCATTTGAAGTCATTAACTTATCTCGGTGACTTATACAAACTATTATTAAAATTGTGTTCTTGTAATCCTGTTGGATGACACATTTTTTCCAGGCGATGTGACCCATTGTTTTAAGAACCTGTGCTCTAGAGAATGTCCAAAAATAATGGGCTATGCACCAAACTTTTTAAGAAACAGTTTTTTTGCTAATAGATTTCTTAATGCAACATTTTTAATAAGCTAAAAGAGAGCTCATTTATCATAATTGAAACTACGTGTGGTTACAAAATAACATGCAAAGGTCATAATTGTTGAAAGCTCTAAAGAACATTAGTGTACGATGTTGTATTGTTAAATGATTTATATTATACAATCAAGAAAGAAGATATCAAACTGTGATACATATCAAAATGATGTAATTTATATTTAGCCATGTATTATAAATATATATATAGATTATTTTTTACATTACATTATATACTTTTTATTCCTTATGTTGTAAATGTGTAATATTAATATATGACCAACAAGAGTGTTCACTATTATAAAATATGATTACTAAGATTAGTTAAGAGATACTTTTAGTTTTGTTTTAGTGTCATAATTTTATTGATTTATATTTACAAATTTGAAAAAATTGCAGGAATAAATAGAACAAAAACAATATCGCTTACATATTTAAAATGGGAACACAATTCATACTTTACACTGCTACCACTGAACAAACGTTAATAGTAACCTCTTCAATAGACTCGGTAGTTTCATTCTCAGAAATTTTCTTTATGAGGTATTCTCGGATTCCTAAAATATAAACTAAGAAAAAAATAACATTAGAAAATAATGATGGAATCAATATTAGTTACTATAGCTGGGCCAAGTCCTATATTTCTCGAATCCGAATCTTAAATTTTATTTAGAATCTCGACTCTAAATTCAAATCTTTAAAAATGTACAAATTATTTAAATGAGAATAATTAAATTAATTTTAAAAAGTTGCTTAAAGCTTGGTACCACTGGCAAATGGTCATGTTTATTAAATCATAAGCATCAAAAATAACACTTTGTTTTTATTAAACTAATTGTATCAAACCATTTTATTTTATGATGTTACTCTTGGAACTAGACAAGTCTATATAATTGCTTTTTTTTTTTTTACTACAATTTTGTTGGTTTTTGTTATTGTTGCCAATCGCAAAAGTAACTATAATTCAATTTTGCAAGTTGAATAAAATTCTGATTTCAAGTCTGCTTTCCTAATTGTATTTAAGATTTTTTTTTTTTTAAGATTTCGAATCTCTTGCATACCATAGGATTCACCCTGAATCGCTAATCTGTTATGTTGTGTTTTAAATGTAAACTATGAGGCGTACATTTTTCTGGTGTGTAGGGCTGGCCCTTCTATCCTCCTTTATAAGTCTACTGAATTAAGCCTATTGGTGGCTTTTTTTTTTTCTTCCTCTTCATTTAAATATTATTATATACCAAATAATTGAACAAATTTTAGTCTTGAATGATGAATTGAGTAAATATTACATTATGTACTTAAATTACTGCAAATGTTTTTTAAGTAAACATTAATTTACAATTTACAAAACAGCTCAAAATTACAAAAAAAATTACTAGAGCTGGGTAAAATCCGAATACCCAAATCTATCCTCAAATCCCGAGTCTAAATTATGTTAAAAAGTTATGGACATAAAAGTTAATGGAAATAAAGAAATAGTCACTAAATGTTAACATTCTTTCTTATAATCCATTCAGTATAACATTAATACATTTGTTTAAGTGTTAAATTACTGGTCGGGGCTTTGTTAAGTTCATCTAAACGACCCAGTCACATGTGGATTTTATCGTATAATATTTTCATTGGCTGAGCTTACCCCACTCACTCCTTCCTCCCAATTAAAGTTGAATTTTCCGAACCTTGTCACCTCGTTAGGTATCAGCTCACAAATCTAGTGTGCTTTACATTTTTCGCTGGTATTTGTGAGAGATACACATGGAAGCAAACAAATTATCTATCTCGGCTTCAAATTACAAATTGGATTTTTTTTAAATATTTAATAGTAAGATTTTATCCAAAAGTTATTCCTAAACTAAATCTTTAATTTCAAACATCTCTTCATATTGTTTGAATATGTACTTAGTTCATAATTATATAACCTCACACACAAGGACTGAAAACATTTAGTTTTTCTTAATCATCTTAACAATCAGTTTACCTAGTGTGGTTGAATGAGTGCTCTTCATTATTTTTATCTTTGTCTTCCTTTTTTTTTTTACAACTCCTAATTTCTCAGACCTCTCCTATCACTTTTTTTAACACAGCGTCTTGCTACACATTAGGGTTATACGCCTTATCCTATTGGTGTTCATGGAATATTACTCCTTATGTTGAAACCATCTCATCCTGGACTTGCTAATCATTTATTCTCATGTAGTTGCATCATCTCTGGTCTTGTACAGTCAGATTATATCATTAAATGTTATTTGGACCAAACTATCATATTTGCAAATTTAGACCAATATTGGCACGACTCATTTTAGCAACGTTGATTATTTCAAAATGTAACAACTGATGATAAAATAAAATTAGAATAAATTATAGGGCCTTCACAATTACCAAGAAAATTGCAGATTACATTAAAAAAATCATACGTGACATGTGTGAGCGCTTACAGTTAATCTCTTTTACTTATATTTTGTGTATTTTACATTTACAACCCTAAGTTTCAATGGAACCAAAACTCTTATCGAAAGATGTACCAGTAGCTTACAGTTGGCAATAATTATCCTTTTAAATTCTATAGAGTTAGCCGTGTTCTAATTTTAACTGGAAAAAATCTTGAGTTCTCTGTCTAATTTGAGAGATCCTAACTTTTCAAAATGCTTTTCACAAAATGGTTAGCATATGTGAATAACTTGAAATATATTGGTGTGTTAGTTTTGTTTTACAAATTAAATTATTTGGGCCGTTCAGTCTTATTATTTTATATCTAAATTTTCTGGTTATAAAAGCAAACTTTTTGGATTATTATAAGTACCCAATATGGCATACTCTGTCATAATGCAGTGAAAATATAATTTTATTTGTTGCAATTTTGAAAAATAGTTTGGTGTTATTACTTTTAGAAGTATTATAAATCCATATTAAAAAAAATTGTGTTCCTGAGAATGTATCTGCATGACTTGAATGTATTATTTTTAAAATAGCACAAAATTATGTATTCGGTTTATTTTTATCAAGCACTTCTTTGTTATAAATATATATTACTGGTATTATTTTTTTATGCTATGGTCTAGTTGTCAATGTTTAATCTTATGTCTATTTGCATTCCAAATTTTTAAGTTTAAAATCATGTGTGTTTAGTTCCTAAGCTATTTTATTAATGTGCTGAGGGCAGGCCTGTCAATCATGGCAAAGATGTTGGACTAAATTATAATCATGATTATCATCATGAACAGTTTCCAGCCACTGGCCAATTCTATTTGGAACATAATCCTCTCCAATGTCTCCTTTCACCCCACCACCCATCCTCCTTCACAATGACCCAGACCTATCCACTCTCTTATGCACTCCCTTCAGCCATCTGTCCCTTGGTCTTACTTTTGGCCTTCTGCCCGCCCCCC
>CABEEJ010001999.1:20669-55249 GCA_901482245.1 Timema douglasi
AATATCTAACATCTTGGATATCTTCTCAATTTTTTTCGCATAGTCGTACCACTTTAGTTGCAACTGCTCTATTATGTCCTACACTGGTCACTCCCTAACCATCCATTTCACAATCTTGAATTCTGCTTCAATCCTGGTATATTTTCACTATGTATGGCAATATCGATATGTAGTATGTGTTGTAGATCAACCTCCCCACATATCTAAAGCATTCCACTATCTTCAAATACTTCGCCCCGTCCCCCCCTACTGTCGCACCAGCCACACACCTGTCTCTCGTATCATAATCACCAGTCGTGCATTTGTCTCGTCGTAATCACCAGTTGTCGTGCGCCTGTCTCTCTTGTCATAATCAATCACCAGTCATGCACTTCTTTCTCTTGTCATAATCACCAGACGTGCGCTTCTTTTGTTGTAATCACCAGTTGTGCACCTGTCTCTCTTGTCATAATTACTAGTCGTGCACTTCTCTCTCTTGTCGTAATTACCAGTCATGCTCTTGTCTCTCTTGTCGTAATCACCAGTCATGCACTTCTCTTTCTTATCATAATCACCAGTCGTGCACCTGTCTCTCTTGTCATAATCAATCACCAGTCGTGCACCTGTCTCTCTCGTCATAATCAATCACCAGTCGTGCACTTCTTTCTCTTGTCATAATCATCAGCCGTGCACTTCTCTTTC
Organism: Timema douglasi; assembly: GCA_901482245.1. Lineage (NCBI taxonomy): Eukaryota > Metazoa > Arthropoda > Insecta > Phasmatodea > Timematidae > Timema > Timema douglasi. Next base: position 21,351 of record CABEEJ010001999.1, read on the forward strand.
TTGTCATAATCATCAGCCGTGCTCTTGTCTCGTCGTAATCACCAGTCATGCACTTCTCTTTCTTATCATAATCACCAGTCGCGGACCTGTCTCTCTTGTCATAATCAATCACCAGTCGTGCACTTCTTTCTCTTGTCATAATCATCAGTCGTGCACTTTTCTCTCTTGTAATCACCAGTCATGCACTTCTCTTCACGTCATAATCACCCTCTTACTCTTCATTTCATGTCACTCTACCCCATCATTCCATGCATCCAACTGCTCCTGGGCTTCTCTCTCCTCATTGGCCCATACTATCAGGTCATCCGCAAACCCCATTGCTTTCATACTTCTCTTCAGAGTCCTTGATACTACTGGGGAATTTAACCTATCCCCTTCTTAGCAGATGTGGTAAGGACAATGAAGGACAACTTGTTAATACCCTTAGCCCTTTTTCTTTCTCCCTTATTCCCTTGCATTTATATTAATTTAATTTGTCTAAGTCAAATCAAAACATGGTTTGGCCAGGAGAATATCACTTTCGTCCTACTGGTTCTACGGGCCTTGCTGGGAGCAAGATCATTCATTGTGGTGCTTTAAAGTGTTGCTCAATCACCTTTAAGTTAATTTGTGACGGGTCTTTTAGGCAGTGCAAAACAGGTAAAGGTAGTTAGTGGTTTGGAGTTCGCTAAAAGTGTGGGAACTTGGGACCTTTTACTTGTGTTAGGAGAATAGTAAACTTAATAGATTGTTATTAGATTAAAGATTTAGATACAAAGTACAAAAGCTATTGAAGTTAAAATTTAGATTGAAAATGGATGGATTCTGCACCTAAATAGATTTTAACTGGTGTAATGAGTAAACATTAAAACAATTTTTGGGTTAAAAAACAGTTTAAAATTTTGATTTACATTTATTTGAATATTCTTTTTCTTATCATAGGATCTCGTTTAAAAAAAAAACATGATTTAGTAATTCATTAATTTCTTTGTTTTTACTATTGCTAACTTGATTCCATACATGTTTAAGAAGTTGGCCATTGAAGTTATATCTTTCTTGAAAAAAGTTGTGATCTTTTTTATTAATAAAGTAAATCACAAAAGTGTTTTAAATATAATTTATGTGACATTTTGTTGGCAGTAAAAGTAAGACCTTGAAATAGATTATTATGTTAAGAATAAAATTAAGATTGAGAAGAAAATTATGATAAATCCTGCAATAGAAACACCAATCTGAATATTATTTGCAATTCCATTTTAAAAGAAAAAAGTTTATATTTGATGGCTGTATTAATATTAATTTTTAACTAATTATTTTACCACCAAACCCAAATATAATAAAATGGTATCAATTTTGACAAAAAAAAAGTGTTTTTTTTATATTTTCTTTTAAGCTTATATTTCTACAAGAACCTGGGTTAGCACGTGGATGTGCTGTTTACATATGGGAAAGTACCGTTAAGAGTATCGACAATAAGGGGTTCATTCTTACATTAAAATTATAACACGGATAGACGAAACATAAACAAGGCTCTAATTTGGACGTTTTAAGGTCAACAGGTAGCTTGCCGTAGAAATATTTGATTGGTGGAAGAAGGCATAATAGTGTGCTCAAAATTAGAACTTTTTTTTTTTTAATTTGCTTGTATTTTCTGCCAGTTTGCTTTTCTTCCATCCTCACAAGCCACAAGTGTTTTGCCAGACAAAATAAAGATTCAAATAATAAAGAAAGAAAAAGTAGTGACCTCCCTTTAACAATGTGTGCATGAATGCTCATTCCCTTTCTCTTAATATTTTTGGAAGCTTTTAATTAAATGTTGGTGACCTGGCTGTTTAGGAGTAAGGTGTCAGACTTGTGTGCTGGAGGCCGGGTTTATTTGATTGCCAAACCCTTCCTTCACCTCTGACAAGATGTGTATTAATCACAACTTGTGAATGTGAGGAATGCCAGTCCACCGTGTTTCGGATCTCATGTTAAACTGTAGGTCCTCCATTTCATCTCACAATCACCCTACCATTACACATTAGCATAAGAGCGTACAACCCGAGTGGGTAGTAAGACGCGGTGCTAATAATAATAATAATAATTAAATGTCAAAGCAATTCGCCTAACAAAGTGACCCATCAAATGTCATAGCACCATAAAACTGATGCATGCTGTTATTTTTTTTAATAAATATTAAGATGTTATTTTTTTATTAAAAATAATTTTTAGATTACTTAATTTAAATCAATATGTTTTTAAACGCTTAAAAACACATTTTGTTAGAATGTACCCCTAAGACCATTCCTCGATTGGACCTGACTGTCCCAAAGGTTTGCACAGTATTCAAAATTTAGTGCAAGCGTTTATTTGCATGATATTGGTATTGACATGGATATTTGTGCAAACTAAATAAGACAGTGTAAACCCTGCTTTAAGCAAGTAATTCACACTTGATTAGTAGTGTGACGCAAGCTACCTGCTAATGTGACTCACCGGCTAGTGTAAACTCGGTAAGCGAGAAATTGCTGTGCAGACGTCCATCTCGAATGCAATATTTAATCCTATCATATGTTGTTTAAAAAAATGGTTCACACCAAAATAAAGTCAAAAGATTCTAACATAGCCCTTTTATTTATTCTTAAAAACCCTACTGTATCAGTTTTATTAAAAGAAAATAAATGTTTGAAAATGTGAAATTAGGTGATTTTCAACTAAATTTCAAGCATTTATGGAGCTACTTTACTAGACTAGGCTTGATGAAAAAGGGTTTTGGATTCATCCTTCCTCTAACATGCCTCCTTTTTTATAGGCTCACATCACAAAATAAGGTATTTGAGAATGAGCAGTAAGATTTACTCTTTACCTTGAGATAATTAGTTTTTTTAGTTTTCTTTCTCATCTTATTTACATGAAAAAGGCTTCTTATAGGTTAAGGCAGACATTAGTATAGATTTAGATCTGAGAATTAATTCCAGAAAACACAGTCCAATGTATTTTAAGCCGTGTGACCTGACGGTTGATACTTTCTTGCTGACAGGTGACCTGTCTTTAAGTGTGGTAGAAGGGGATGCTATTTTCAACTTGTATTTTTGCAAATTCTAACTATAAAAATGAGTTTTTGGGCAAAATAAATCAAACATGGCTTCACTTCAGGTGATCCCTTAGTTTGATTTTGTACACATATTAATCTCAACAGTACATGAATACTTGTCATAGGCATTGATGCATTTAATGAGAATTTTTTTTAAATGGATCGAGAAGAGTTCTCATAAAATTCCGGGGTGCCTGTAAAAATAATTACTCCAAAACTGTTGTGCTTACTTTGTGTCGAAAATTAAACTAATGGATCTATTGAATCAATATTTTATTTATTGTTCAAATATTTTTTTTTGTAATAAAAGCTGTAGAAGAGTGCTACATGCGGATATACTTGAAGTGTAGTTGTAAGACTCGGTGCAACAACAAAATCAATGTTGTAACCTCACAATAATTGGTGTAGGTATAGTAACATAAGTGGTAGGGTGGCGTTGGCTCCCCTTCACGATATTTCTAAGAAACATTGTTCTCTATGCACTCGTTATCAAGTCCGACATTATTGGCGTGTCTCAAATTAATATAGGTCAATGTCAGAGGTGTAACCAGGTAGTAATGGGCCCGTGACAAAACTTTAAAAAGGTGGGCTCCTCTCCAATAAATAATTGTATGTATAATTGCAGCTTAAAATAAATTACATTATCATTTATTATTGGAATACTTTTATAAATGTCGTAATACAGGTCTACATTCTAATAAAATTGCTACTGGAAAGTGGAAACTAACAATATAATGTAAATAAATTGATCTGAATTGAATAAGACTAAATTAATAAATAATATATAAACAAAATAAACACTTGACGGCTAAACAAACATTGATATTTAAAACTCTTTCTTCTTGCTTTGATCGTTATGAAATTAATAATTTCCTCATACTTATTTTTTTAACATGAAATTATGCATAATAAAGTGATGAGTATTTTTTTATTGAATAATAAGATTTTTAAGAAACAAAAACAACACTTTCGTCTCTTACCAAATTAATTTTGGGCTGGTAGGCCTGGGTGATGGGCCCCATTTTGGTCATGGGCCTGCAGCTTTTTGCCACCGACGCCACCTTATAGTTACGCCATTGGTTGGTATTATTTACAGTAAAAACCTTTCAAAGAACAACATGATGCAAAAAAAGTGTGGAAATGCAGAGCCACGGGAACAAATGGTTATCTTCAAGAATCTTTATTGTTTTGCAATTTTCTTTCTGGGAACGGTTTGTTTAAGAATAGAAACATGTTGATTATGTTATACTTTTTATATACACACCACATCTATGATTTTAACAGTGATCAAATATCAATAATTTTGACATTTTCAATAGAAAACTGCCGGCTTCATAACAAAAAATAAGAAAAAGTAACATCATTAATAAACATTATCTTGGAAGGGGTGTTGAAAATATTAACATAAAAATTTCCCTCGTTCTCAAGAAAACTGATATTTCCAAACGTATGATTTTTCCGCAAGACCTGTCTTGTAGCTAGCGCCATCTACGTTTTCTGTGATCCATCTGTTTTTGTTGGCGTGGAAGGATACTTTGGTCGGTTGTGAAGCCACGCCACACCTTTCATCCTCCCTCCCGCCCACCATCTAACAAACTAGGTTAATTACTTGCATTCGACAGGACCAAGGGACTTAAGTCTCATTACATTTCTCAACTTAACAAATACATTACTTGATTTATTTTAATTGTGCTTTGTATAATGCATAACAAATGGCACCACTTTCTTCGCAGAGATTTTGAACCATTGTTTAAAAGCCCTTTTTGTTTTATTTATTTTAGCCATCGCGTCTTACCACCCGTTCAGGTTATATGCAAATGTACTATTATGTGTTAGAGGTGAGTATGGTTGCGTTTAGAGAAAATGTACCCGCATTTGCTAAGAGAGAAACAACAAATCTCCGGTTATTGTTTTGTTGAACTAAGATGTTAGACCACTGAAAATTTGGATTAGTATTTTTCATCCCCCTTCACTGATAAAACTGAGGTTGCCACATTCTTTTCATCTTGCAACACTGCACAACTGGCTTTCTCGGAAACGGTGAACCTGAAAGAGTTCCGACAAGACAACCCTTTTTTTGTTAATTTAGACATGCTGATCAATAATTTGTAATTAAAGATAAATTACAGGTCAGTGCTACAAAATTCAATGCGATGCAACTCTCCCATTTAATCAGTGAAGTCTGATGAAAAATACCAACCAAGTTTTCAAAGGTTTAACATCTTAGTTCAACAAAACATCCGGGGTTGTTTGGTAGTGTTTTTTTTAGCACCGCGTCTTACTACCCGTTCGGGTTATAGGTTTGTACGCTAGGGTTTTGTTGTTTTAACTCAAGTTGTTTCTGATATTTTTACATATATCAGGGTGTCTACTATCCGGGAAAATCAGGGAAAAAGGGAATTAGCCGGGAATTTGAAGTGATTGGGAGAAAACGGGATTAAGCCGGGAATTTGGTAAACCACAATAAAAATCCAGGAAAATGATATTTTACTCAAAATATGAAATACAATAATCAGTAAATTATGTATTTTTTTGTTTGTAGCTCTGTAATATATTTTTAATTCCTAGTAAACAATTTTGATACAAATTTAAAAAAATATTCAAATTTTAAAACTTATTATTATTATTATTATTAGCACCGCGTCTTACTACCCGTTCGGGTTATACGCACTTACGCTAATGTATAATGGTAGGGTGATTAGTGAGATGAAATGGAGGACCTACAGTTTAACGTGGAATCTGAACCACGGTGGATGACTGGCATTCCACACATTCACAAGATGTCTTGTCAGAGGTGAAGGAAGGGTTTGGTAATCAGATAAATCTGCCGGGACTGAGGATTGAACCCCGGCCGCCAGCATAGAGGTCTGACACCTTACCCCTAGACCGCCAGGTCACCTTTAAAACTTATTATTATTCATAAAAAATATTAATAGAAAAACGAAGTGGGGAGGGGGGGGGAAGTTAGAAGGATGTTACATACATTTTAGTGGGGAATTTTAGGAAATAAGGGAAAAAGTCGGGGATTTCATTGGTCAAGTTGAGTAGACACCATGATATATGCATTTTAAACCGCAACTTTCAAAGTCTCAACTCCATTATTCACTTTCAGAAAAAAAAAATTGCCTGTGTGTGTGTGTATATATATACACACACACACACACATAAGGAATCACCTCCCGGCAGGTCAGATATCAATAATGACATCCTGTATAGGCTATCACTTCTTAACCAATTTTTTGGATAAATTCTAACATTTTGATGTTAGAATTAAAATGAAACAAATCGATCAAGCAAGGAACAATCTAGACGAGCTAAACAAAAACATATTAAATCAAGCTTTGATAAAAAAAACTAGCCTTTTATAAAATACAAATATATTTTTTTTAGTTAAACAAACATTGATAACGATTTACTAAATTATTAACGTGATATATTGATAATATCCATCAAAAGTGCTAGTTTCAGATACGAGTACCTGGTGTGTGAAAACTTTGAACAAAGATTTAATAGCTTTGCTAGCAGTCAAATAAGCCCCTTTTTATTAAAATTGGACTGTAGACACCCTTCCTTCACCTCTGACAAGACGTGTATTAATCACAACTTGTGTATGTGTGGAATTCCAGGCCTCCACCGTGGTTCGGATCCCACGGATCCCACGTTAAACTGTAGGTCCTCCATTTCATCTCACAATCACCCTACCATTACACATTAGCTAAGTGCGTATAACCCGAACATGTAGTAAGACGCGGTGCTAATAATAATAATAATAATAATAATAATAATCTAAAACAATGTTTCTTAAAACATTTGTCATTCCTCTACTCCTTTCGGGGCTATAGCTTGTCCAACGTACTCCTTCCAAAGTCATTTTTTTAATAGGCGCCAGCTTTGGGGTCACCCCCATAAACTGCGTAAAGCCGGGTAAACACGGGCAAACAGAATGCCGAAGCGAGCAAAAAGCTGCAACAAAAGCGTGTTAATATTTCTGCGATCCACCCAACGTCAGTATTTCGACGAACCATCAAAGAGTGTTGCGCGTTATTTTGAAACTTAGAAGAAAAAACAACAACATTTTAGCCGATTGTTTGACGCTTGGGAAAAATAAATAGCCACTGATTTGTCGGCAACTTATAAATATAGTTTTTTTTTACTGTCCAATTAAATTCAGAAGTAAATCATAATCATCAGAATGCATTATGGCAAAATGATGAAAGTGTCCGTTTAGTTAACCATCCCTACCAGACACTGATCTACCATTACACAATCTAGTTTCCCATCATCGTCTTTTTCCCCCTTTGTTTCTTCTTAAAGGCAAGATTAATATAAATATATGCGGCTTCTCCTCCCTTCATATTGATAGATATTGGACTAGGATGGTACTAGATAGCGAATCTAGCAACCAAGACCCTCCTCCCCGTATCAGTGCTCGAAAAAAAAAAAACACAGTGAAGCCCGGCGTACGGTTTGGTCACGACATTCCGTGTGTCGGTGTGTACGCGGCTTGACGCTGTTGAGAATGTATAGCGGGAGCTATAATAATTATATTCTAATGCTGACGAATTAATATTTATGTTAATGTTTTCACCGTTAATGAACAGACTTATAGATAGTTTCGGTGTTTAAAAATATGAGCTAAGCCTTTACTTTAAGGTTTCCCGATATTTCGAATGCGCTCCGGTCTCTTGAATGATATTAAAACCGGATCCCTCTTTTAGCGTCACTAAAGCTTCTCTTATGATGTGAAAAGCTACGTAACACAGATTGGAGTAGGGAAGGGCTCAAGCTAAATGTATACTGGGTGTTACATAAAGGAAGAGGGAGGGGGTGTAAAAAAAATGGTAAAGAAATACTTAGGGCTGTCAAACTATATTCCTCGATACCTTCGATTTTTACTGCTTTCGGAAGAATCGAGAATCGATCTTAATATTACGATTCTTAGCTCTCAATAAGACTGGCAACTAAACAAACCGGCAACATTCAGAATAGGTAATAGTCGATTATCTTTCCTCATATTAGTTTAGTTGACATTTCACTTAAATGCCGGCAAATTGTAAATATACCGTATTGGTCCGAATATAATACGATCCTAACATTTAGAGGTGTTATACATGAAAAATAAATATTCTCGGATATAATACGACCTGACATGACAGTAGCAAGAGGTAGAACTTAACAGCTTTGACACACCCATTTTTTTAAAAATAAAAGGTAAGTTAGACTGTCAGAACACATTGATCGATTATAAAAAAAAAATCGATATATCACACCTGTATATGTATGCCTACGCCGAACCAAATGATCTGAAAAAACATGTGTTTAGCAGCTGTCACTTCTGACAGTCAAAATTCAGTTATATACCTAAATTTTGACTGTCAGAAGTCAGCTGTGAGCTGTCAGTCAGCACCAAAGAAGCCATGGGGCTACTGTAGATTAAATTAGGATGGCCGTTCTCCTATAATTACATTTTCCGTGGCTTTTCCGTTTTTAATGCTTTATTTAGCTATTTGAATAAGACAAGTTTGATAACAGACCTAGTTAATGAAAATAGAACAAAAAAGTTATATCAAGTTTAAGTAACTAGATTTAGAGCACAGTTCGATATAATTGGTAAATCGTTCCCAAAACTTCTTCACTAATTTCTGGCGAACTAACGTGTGTTGAATCAATTATGGCAGACGATTTTAAATTTTTATAAGTTGTGAAATGTGTTCTTCTTTCCGTTTTAATGTTGTATCAATTCCGAGTTTATTTGAATTTTTGGTTTGATTTTCAGTTTTGAAGACTTTCAGTGTGTTTAGTAAATATCTATTAGATTGTGAGATTAAAATTTCAAGCGACCATGTGTAGTAATGGTCGAGTCCAAGTTCCGCATTGAGGGGGGAGTAGGGTATCAGGCACGTTAAATTCTTTATTCAAGAACAATAATTTATTATTAAATATCTAAAAAAAAAGTTTTTGACTGTTTTTACTAAGCTATTCTCTTTTATTTGACAAATTAACAATTTTATTTGCGACAAATGTTATAGGCCTTAGCTAATATATTCTTACTCTTTTATTTCTTACAATTTAAAAATTAAGTGATGTCTACAATAATGATTATCTTGTTTGTTTACTCGCTACCAGTATGGTACTTAAGTTTTATTTCCAATGTCATTAATTCATAACAGTGCACTTTCATTTAACGATCCTATTTGGTGAATTGAACAGACTTGTGTTCTCAACAACTGTTTATTATACTTTTTATTTGAAATGTTTGATTCAATTAGGCTTTACTTGTAGGTAATAATACATGTATACTATCATGTAAATCCTAATTATTTTATTATTTTGATTATATGAGTTAATAATCGATAAAATTAAAAATTTTCTTTGTTAACTTTTTTTTATTACCATGAAAGTCTTTTAGTTTTTTGTTTTGTTATAAAGTTGAATACCCACTTTTTTTTTTAAATAAGGTTGGATGCCTGTAAAAATAATGAAAAATAAAACGTTCAAGAATTGGGATCGAGGATAGAAAAATCGAGGTTGAACTGCCAAATCGAAATCGTGAAAAATAGGTATTGTGACATCTCTAGAAGAAGAAAAAAAAAAGTGTTGTCTGGCTTATGGATGACCTCATACATAGTTTTGTTGTTGTTGTGTTAGACATGAAAAAAACAAACTTTATTATTATCTTATTGGTTTTATTAGCTATAAAAAGTGTTAGTCGAGATCACACTATTTTACATATGATTATATACAGTTTAATTTTAAGATATAAAAAACACTCGATCTACTATCATGCATTCACACGTCAAATCATGTTATTTGCATCTTGACACTTGTGATGGATATTAACAATACAGTAGATTCTCGTTAATCCGAACTAATTGGGACCAAGACCTATTCGGATTAACCAAAATCTTTCCTATAGTGTAAACGACCTTTCCCTGCACAACTTGAAGCAGTCGCGACACCGGCTGATGCGATGTTCACGGGGCGGTGGCGGAATTTTGTCAGCCAACAGGTTCACTTCATTACGACAAAACAGACTTATTGATTTTATGAACATGACAAATAAATAATTGTTGTAAATACCCTAGAATATGGTATTTTCATCATTTTTGAAAGCAAAACAGAGTGAAATTATACATTGTTTATTTTCGCTAGTATGTAATATTACAATACATTTTGTTTTAAAATTAAATTTGTTTTTTCTTCCCCTTTTGTTCGGGTTAACCAGATTTTCGGATTAGAATGCTGGCCGCTGAAAAATATGGTTTTTTTAAGGGACCCTTGTATTAAAATTGAGCTGCATTTTTATGATATCTAAGATTTATCTTTTAATTTTTTAGAAATGTTAATAAAAATGTAGGACTTTAATGGCCCATCTCATTTTAAGTTTAAAAAAAAGTAATATACATTCTTAACCGTGTTTTCTTCCATTTTGTTTTAGTAAAACTCGGCGTGCTTCTTTCATAAAAAGAACATCACTATAGGTAAGTAGACAATAATGGTTGCTCACAAGTCGCAGGGACTCTTGTTCGATTCCAGTTTATACTAGCGAGAGTATTTGAATCTCTATGTTTAGGCGAGTTTGTCCTTTAACCTAAGTAGTAAATATCATAAAGCTATTACTGGGTGTTAAAGATTTTGATTACACTAATAAGGGAATTTACATTTTAAATTTATTTTAAATTAAAGGTTTATATATACATAAACCAAAGAGCATTTTCTCACTCGAGAACTATGAGTTTAAAACCAACAATTTTTTTATGACTTTTTTTTATTGTTAGTATTATTTAGCTATCTTATATTACGTATAAGTTTTTCATAATGTTATAAAGTAAAAATTACAAAGTATAAAGAACGCTTAAAAATACATGAGTTAGATTTAATGGCAAAATAAGAGTGAACCAACAATGTACTAATAATTAAAACATAAGTTTTTATATAAATGAATACAATGATCAAGGCTGTAGCCAGCAAATAATTTCGGGGAGGGGGCGGGGGGGCACATCCCCCAATTGTCGGAGGATAGAATTTTTTTAAATTTTAAACAGTTCTAGAAGCTATCTAAAGTGTTTTTTATGCCAACATAACACCATAAATGCCGAAGGTTAGAAAAAATTATAAATATTAAACAACTCTAGAAGCACTCTAAGGTGTTTTTTTTTATGGTAACACAACCTCCTAACTTGTACTTGTACCTTAATTTTGATATTGTTTGAACCATAAATAAAGCCATATATATTTTATTCATAAAATTTCGGGGGGAGGGGGTGTTTGAACACCCAAAACCGCCCCTGGCTACCGCTTTGACAATAATACAGTTTTGCGAAATCATAGTAAAAAGGAAAGGAAGACACAGCTAATTTGTTATAGGAAACATGACCGGCTGGAGCTTTGTCTAAAGAACACATGATACACTCATATACAAATGTATACATTCATAACATATACATACAGTAGCCCCACGGCTTCTTTGGTGCTGACTGACAGCTTTGAAAAGTTACCAGACCAAATTATGTATCCCTACGCCGAAACATATGATCTGTAAAAACATGTATTTAGCAGCTGTCACTTCTGACGGTCAAAATGTAGGTATATACCTAAATGTTGACTGTCAGAAGTCAGCTTCGAGCTGTCAGCCAGCACCAAAGAAGCCATGGGGCTACTGTAAGTCAACAACCCGAAGGCTGGATTGATGTGATTTATATCCATCCGGAGCTGAGCCCATCGGTTGGTTAATGCTACCTGCACCATCTGGTAGAAATAACATGTACTTGTGGGAGGGGTGAAGGGGAGGGAGTTCAGCACGTGTGGTGGTTCCCCTCTGTCTTCCACACTGAAATTACCCCCCTCGGTGGCGTAGTTGGCTAACGCGCTAGTCGTGTTGAGCTCAACCGCTGAGGACGGGGAAATCGAGGTTCGAATCTCGGTCGGGTGAACTGCGGATGGTTTTTCCTAAATGGTTTTCCACTCCCCCTCCACGCAAATGCGGGTTCACTTCCTCTAATTCAACCTTTCCAATTCCTAATCCATTAGCGTAATTAAGTACTTAAAGCGTATAACCCGAACGGGTAGTAAGACGAGGTTCTAAATAATAATAATAACTTACTGAATTTCTGTAAGCGAGTTTGAAAAGGCCTACCACTTTTGCCGGGAAAGGTATATTCACATACTTTCCAGAACTATTTTACATGCCACAATCGACAATGGGACCGACGGCTTTACTTTCTCCTCGAAGGAAGAGCCCACCGAGGTCGACGTATTAATTGTAGTTATGTGGAAATAGTCAAAATAAAAGGGTTGAAAGGAGTATTCTTGTCGAGTGTCCACATATACATTTTTTAACAGTGTAGTAATCCATATGCTATACGCACTTAATTATACTAATACCTGCATCGATGGGCACGCTAAAACGTCAAAGACATTTAGTTTGGTTTTATAACCATGGAAAGGTCCGGGTACAAATCCCGGGTGGTTGTACTGAGGAAGTTCACCCCCACCCCCCTCTATAGGATACATTTCCTTTTAATTCCTCCCCCCTCATTCCCACAGCATTAATGTGATTAAATACGAGAATACCGAATGGGTAGTAAGATGCTATTCCTCCTGATAGGGTAAGGATTAGAAAGGTAGGATTTAGAAGAAGTGTGTCCACATTTGCATGGAGAAGGAGTATAAAAGTATTCAGGGAAATACTTAACATACCAGGCCAGGTATGAGACCCCGACCTTCCCTGGTGAATCAGACTTGATGAGCCAGACATTTAATCCACATGCCCACCGATGTGAAATCCACTTAATCAGAAATGTTCGACGAGAAGAGAGAGAAAGTGTTGAATAGAGAGAAAGATAGGGAAGGGAAGGTAAAGTGATTGAGGAAGGATGGTGAGTAAGAGAGATAGAGGAAGGATAGAAGAGGAAAGACAACACAAGGCCTGGTCGGAGATCGATCCCGGGTCCACTCTCCCCACGCCTATCTCTCAGCGCCATGGTAGCGCGGCCAAAAAAGAACTGCACCCCGATTTTCCCTACGAATGGATATATCTGACAGCTAGGAAAAAAAAATACTAGTTCTACTTTCATGTAGTAAGACATTAAGCTATGTGATCCCCAACTGTCACGTTAAACAGATATCAAAACCTATAAAACCCTCTTTGGCGGCCGCATAGTCTAAGGCGTCACTCTCGCAATAGACTAGACTGCCGATGACCGAGATATCGGGGTTTGAATACCAGTTGGGGTGTACTGAGATTGTTATTTTTGCTAAATGGTTTCCCCACTCTCTTCACGCAAATGCGGATACATTTCCTCTAAATTCAACTTTCCTCATCCTTCTTAATCCATTAACTTAATTAGTACACAGGCGTCTAGTCCCAACGGGTAGTAAGACGCAATACAAAACAAAACTATTAATAAAACTATTAGATCAAATATTATCAATCCCGATTTTTCAAAAGGCGCGACGAACACGCCAACGTCGAATGCATGGTTTAGATTTTAAGACTAGGCTTACGACATGATATTAAAAAATCTCGTCCTAAAATCCTCGATCAGGATAAAGTACAGAAATAAAAATGTATTATTTATTATATTACCCCCCTTCACAAAACCCCCCACTCCCTCCTGGTCGCCCCTCTCTCTTTCCAACAAAATACATTTCTAGGTGCACCACATCTTACACGTGATTCATTGAAAGTATTGATAGCAATTTTTCCCATAGTTATAAAAATAAGAAATAATCTCCTGGTATCTTGTTAGTTGTAATCGCAACAAAACAAAACTTATCACTCAATAACTAACTATGAGAGATAAGTATTTACAATAAATTATTATATAAGTTAATCAAACTACTATACTAACATTTAAATACAATTTTATTTTATGAATTCAAATATAAGGTTACTTTCAACTAAGATATTTAATAAAAAGGATTAGGTGACCTGGTGGTCTAGGGGTAAGGTGTCGGACTTCTGTGTTGGGGGTCCGGGGTTCAATCCGCGGTCCCGGCACAGATTTATCTGATTACCAAACTCTTCCTTCACCACTGACAAGACATCTTGTGAATGTGGGGAATGCCAGGCCTCCACCGTGGTTCGGATCCCACGTTAAACTGTAGGTCCTCCATTTCATCTCACAATCACCCTACCATTACACATTAGCGTAAGTGCGTATAACCCGAACGGGTAGTAAGACGCGGTGCTAATAATAATAAAAAGGATTACCAGCTTTGGTGGTCGAATGATCACTCTCGCGTTAGACCGGACTGCCTCCTATGACGTTGATATTGAGGTTTGAATCCCGGTCGGGTTTATTATTGGTGGTTTTCTTTAAATGGTTTCCCACGCTCCTTCCAAGAAAATGCTGGTAGATTACGTCTAAAATGCTTCCTTTCTCATTCCTACACTATTAAAATAATTATCATGTATGCGTATAACATGAACAGTTAATAAGATGCGGTGATTAAAATAAAGATTATAGAGTTTATTTTTCTAAATGGCTTTCCACTCTTACCTCTACGCAAGTGCGGGTACACTGCCTATAAATTCAACCTTCCTCCTCCCTAACACATTAGTATAGTTATTACATCATGCGCATAGCCTAAATATGTAGTAAGACGCGGTGTTACAAAAAAAAAAAGTCAGCGAAGACATTAATTTACTAGTTTTTCAAGCTCACTCAGATTTTTGGAAATCTTGGGAGCTAAAATTTAATTTAGAACGCGACCTATAACTATTTGTTCTAGTTATTCAGTTTTAGGAATATAGCACATATTTTAAGTGGTTTTTTTTCAAACAAGATATATTTGGTATGAAAAATCTACAAAACTCAGTTTATTCTTGAACGAGTGGCATCCGGGTGAAAAATTGCCCAATTCAATATTATTACTTTTCTAAGTATCACATCTAGGGCCTTTTTACCTACTAGAGTTCTACTTTATAACAAGGATCTAGTAGGGGAAGAAAAAGCCTTTTTAGGAATATAGCCTATTCGCATAGAGAAAGGAATAACATTTCTTTATGCTATTCGTAAGAAAATAGAATGATAGTAAAGCCAAGTAATAAGTTCAGACTTTTTGCGATTTTTGTGGAATCCTAAAGTTTAAGATATTTACTACGACATCAGGAATCCTGTTTTAATAGCGTCCACACATTCATTAACAGCTAATGTTCTATATAAATTGCGGCTTCGCAATTTAAAATTTGTTAGCTTTGATAAGATAATCTTCAAAGTAAAATGCTTTTATTTGTAAAAATCCAGAATATAAGATCGGGTTTAACCCGAAAAACTGCAGTAAAAATAAACTGTCATTTTCTGGAATTGTGTCTATCCTTTTTAATTTCTTTTTTAATTTGTGGGAACATTCTTGATCTATCAGTATAATACTATTTTCGAATCTTTGTGTCGAAAGAAATCGTCATCAAGACCAAACCTTCTCTGTGCCGCCATTATCTCTTGGCCCTCTGCAATCCTCTTAAATGCATCCCATCTCACTGATCATATTCTTCCCTCAATTCTTCCCCTGAAATCTTGCCTTCAAAATTGTTCTGAATAAAGTTGCCATGTCTCAACAATGTATACCCAAGAAGTTTCGTTTTCCTCTTTCCTTTTGTCTTAAGTAATTTCTTTTCCTCATTTATTTCTAAAACAATTTGTTCATTACTCTTCCTGTATGTGAAGTAATGGAATAATTTTACAAAATTGATCACTTTAAAAAATTCATTTAAAAAAATTGATATTATTGGCATAATAAATAACTAATCATATATTACTTCATTTATTTATTAATATAAATTAGGTTCTTAAAAATATTAAATAAAAACAACTATAATCTCATTGCTAAAACTCAAATGCAATAATTGTGTTATCTGAACAAAGTGTTCTTCTCGGGAATCGAATACGTGTCTCCAATCAAGTATAAAACGGCACCACAGCATTGCCTTAGGCACTGACATACTAGTGTAAAATCCAAACGCCTGCAGCTTTAGAGGAGGAGAAATAATTGTCGTTCAAAGTGTCGAGGAAGAATTACGTGTTTGCCCCCTCTCCTGGTTCCCCTTCCCCCCTTCCACAAACACCCGGTGATTCTCTCTGTCTTCTCTTCGTCTTGAAGGAGTGTAGCACACACACTTGTTTTCATTCACTAGTCATAGCAGTTTCTCAGATAGGTTCCCTCCCCTCTTCTCCCCTCTCTTTGCCCAACATTACACACAGGACACAGAAGCGACGATAGCCAATCACAGCGGAGCCGGGTTTACTCCTAGTGGGCGAGTCTACCAACATCAATGAGCTGCAGGGGAGTTGGTCGAATCCAAAATAATTTACATATGATTTTTCTTGAAAAAATATTGTTATTTAATAAAATAATATCTTAAATAAACAATTATTAGTTTAATAGTGAGTTTAACTTGGTTGTATTAATGTACTAGTAACTAAAACTCCTTAATGATGTGTTTGTCAAACAGACAAACTCCCCTTCACCCGGTGCCAAAGTGAACTCTTCCAATCCACTCCATTTCAGCTGACTACCGTACTCGTATACGGCGACTTTGTAGTAGTAAGATGACGGGGGTGGTTGGTGTAGTGCATTGTTTGCCTCCGACGTGAGTGGTAGTCTTGTACTGGCACGCGCGCTTGACACTGAGGTAGTGAAATCTGTAACCCGTTATGTCGAGATTCGTTAGTGTCGAATACAAGGTCCGACTTGTAATTTACAGGAAAATTATGAACGTGTGACCTTATTTAATTACATTCTCTACAAAAACAAAGTTTATAATTCTTAAGGCTGCATCTGTAGAGAGATTTATTTTTCTTTTCCCATTGTTTGGACTCCTGTCTTTGAACAGGAATTAATTTTTTTTTATGAACTAGTACATTTGAATTTTCCCCCACTCGCGGATCGTTTTGTTCGATTGTTTTGAAAATTCGTGGACTAGTAATTATTGAACTGTGAGGTTGTCACTGAAATATGCTCAAGTTTCTCACTCATAAACTACGGACGCATACTCTGAATGAAGACCACCCACACCAAGATAAGGTAAGAAAGGGTTTACTTTCTTCCTCGACACAACTTAGCTGCCCGTAGGAATTTTTAATTCTATTTTTTGATACCCGGTCACCTTCCTTGAAGGTCATATCAGGGGCCCTGGCTCGTTCAAGATGGCTGCCGAGTGTTGCTGGAATATAGAACAAAGAACCTAGCTTTTCAGGTCGGATTTCTCAGCTCTCGGAGCTGCCACTAGAAATAGCAAGCTAGATTTAGATACTTTCGAGTTCGAACTCCTCATTGCATAGATATTTTCTCTGCTAGTTGAATGAGTTATAGGCTTTATTTGGTTTTGTATATGTGCCAACATACTTTGTAAAACATGGCTGACGTATTCTTGACTTGTCTCTGTTCTTGCCTATAGGCAGAAGATACAGATAGAGATTCTGGGACGGAATCAGACGACGAACACGGTGAAACGGAGGATCCAGAAAGTAGTAAGTGTTTTTGGACAAGTTTTTTTCGGTCATAGTTCTGTCAGCTTTCACAAATACAGTGGGCAAACAAACCGCATTCTTGAGCCTGAAAACATTGATCCTCTAGCAAATGTGTAGAGGTGCATATGAATATTTATTCCTCGCCATATATTGGCAGTATATTTGAGATATGTTTACTCTTCATACCTACTAATATTTTGAGAAACATATAATCTTTGTTTTAATATTCGACACATTTGTCTACTTTCACTTTTAGTAGCCAGGAGCTCTTTAATTTCCCACCAGTATAATTGTTACCAATTTATTGGCAAACCTGAATTAAATATAATTATGTTTTCATGTATAGTAATTACCTTGGTGGGAGTAGTTTATGTTTTTGAATTGACTACTTTATAATGAAAACATTTTCAGTAACAGGTTTAAAATGAAAATGAATATTATGTATATTCATAATTAGGCCTAGCTTTCGAGCATGTTACAACAGATGGCAATGTAATTTGTTTTGAGGGAAAAGGGGGGTGGCGGAGGAAGCATCATACCATTTTGGACATTCTCCTCTTATAAAAAACTCAGAAAATCACAAAATTTATATTATCATTATAGTTACAAAAATTCAGGGAATCCAATGGTACTAAATTTAAGATAATTAAAAAAACTTTGTTATAATGAAAAATTCAAAACCAAACACATCTAAGGGACTTATGGACAAATATCGCCGAATTTTTTTTTTAAAGCGCATAACCAAAATTTTACCTGTTTTATAGCGCCGATTAATGTGCATTCATCTTCTGCAGTGACTACACTTCACTCTCTTTCGCAGCGGACAAATTTATTGTAAATGGCGAGCTATACTTTACTTATCCAAACAAAAACACTCTTGCACCTCTAGGTCCAGCAATCTCACACAAGGCTCCATTAGGACTAAATTGAAAATATAGTAGAGATCTGAGCGGACACACCCACCAGAAGTCAAATACTAAAATCAATATCTATTTTAAGGCTAAATAATTTATATATATATAGGCCTATAATTATTAGGTTCCTGTGGACTACTAATCTTAATTTTTTTTTTGACACTAATAGTTTTATTTTTACAGGCTTTATTTCAAAAATCTTATTATGCCTTGAAATCAAATACTTTTTTATCCCAATTTAGAGAGAAGCAAACAAATCTTAAATTGACTGCAATAGTTATGAAAATGTTTTGTTATGTTTGATAAATATTTTATCAATAGGAAGTGAAATTAAATAAAAAACACATTATTTTTTTTAGGTACCTAATGGTATCAGTTTTATGAGCCTGAATGTGGTAACATTTGCTTTCAGGAAAATATGGTGAAACCACTCTCACTGAGCATACATTTTTGTGATGCCATTTTTCAAAATACTTTTTTTTTATTTGTAGATATTTTCACGAAACTGCATAACCCTCCTTAACAAAAAAATACTACTTTCCTTTTCAAGAATAACTTAAGTAAAATTTTGGTATGATAAAATAGATTTTTTTTTCTGTGGTCTTAATTGATAATATTTTACTAGAGGCTTACCATTAGTTTTATTTCATGTGTAATGATAATATTTATCAAAAGTGATAGTTTAATACCGCATGACCTTATATTATTAATATATATTAAAATTATTTTAGTAGCTTTTTGTCAAAAAATATCAAAATTGGACTTGAGTTAGGCCAAGGTACAGGTTCAGGGTAGGTCAAAGGGTCAGTTAACCCCCTGTGAAACATAGAAACATTATACTTTTTTTTACGCGCAGACACCTCACCAGGTCCACACGTGCGTTATTCGTCCACGCTTACTCAATGTCCGATATGACTCACGCAAGTGTGGAAAAGATATTTGTTTTCATATCGTGCTTAGTGAGTAACAAACATTGTTCCATATAGAGAGGTAGACAACCACACATCAAAGATTCATCCACAAATACAGAATATATATGTGTGGACAGCAGGAGCGATAGAACTGTGGGGTACTCTGGCCCCTGGAAATAATTTGCCCCTCCCTGGAATAAATCTCCCCCCTCCCCCCAGATATATTTAAAATCTTCTGATTTGATCGAATATGAAGCTGAAAGTAGGCCTTAAAATCAAACTCCAAATGAATTTTAAATGTATTCTATTGTAAAAAATTTGCCGCTAGAAGGCCGTTTAAAATAACTACTAGACTAGAGGCCTTCTAACTGGCAGAAAAAGTCAGGGGAAGAAAGCTCTAAATAACTTACAAGGTCATCCAAATTCCATAATTGTCAAGGGGAGGACAACTCCAAATAGCTTCTAGACGTATGTCATTTGGAAGAAATTTCAGGTGAGGACCACCCCAAATAGCTTATTTTCTGTTAGTATAAGACCATTTCAAAGATTATCTTCTAGAGGTATATAATTATTTAAGAAATTAAGGCGAGGAACACAAAATATCTTCGAGTGGGCATCAAAATCTCAAAAATTTCTGGGTGAGGAACACTTTATAAAAGAATCTAATCTATAAAAAAAATCAAGGCAAATTCTCCTCATAGCTTTTAGAGTAAACCATTTTTCATAAAATTGTTGAAGGAGAGCTGCTCCAAATGGTTGATAAAAACCATCTTATTTTTAAAAAAAATTGAGAGGTTGATCACAGTTTAAAACATGCATAAGATCAAATATGAAAGAGAACCTATTAAATGGCTTTAAACTGAAATTTAAAACTGTAAGTAATTATGTTATTTATAACTATGACCCCTATGAAAATGATCTGGATCGGCCCCTGGTTAGGCCCTATTATATTAATGTACCTCCAGGGCTATTTATTACTTAACTGAACATTACATTAGTTATACCTAATCACTTGACATTAATTTATTATTATTTTAGTTAATTTTATCTTATTAAAAAGTTATACTATCTAATAAAACACTTAGCTAAGCCTAATACAGATACATTTTTTGCCATAAAATTTGCATTTGCTCACAATTGAAATTTAGAAGTATCTTAAAGCAGTTTCGGGTCACATATAGTAAAACTGGTTTAAACTTATTCATTTAGGCTAATTTAAAAAAAACTTATTTTTGTACTTGTTGATCATATACAGGGGCTTAAAACATGTAAGCCCAATATATAATACCTATTATATATCTAATAAATCTTGTATTATTTTTGTCAGACTCATTTTTCTTGCCTTTGAATTGAATAATCCAACTTGTCAAAAACTAAGCATTTAGGCCTATTTGTAATATCAAAGAGTTAAAAGTGGGGTCTGACCGTAGGACTATGAAGTCGGTATGCCAAACCTTTTACTCCCAACATTTTTCTACTCTTTGACTCTGAATCCTTCATAAATCGCTAAAAGTATATCAAATAGTAAAATGCTCCAATACAGACTACTTCAGAGAAAATTTCTTTGATAATATGAATGTATATTTAACTAAATTTGTCAGGGTGTCTACCATCCGGGAAAATCAGGGAAAACGGGAATTAGCCGGGGATTTGAAGTGATCGGGAAAAAACGGGAATAAGTCGGGAATTTGGTAAATCGCAATAAAAATCTGGGAAAATTATATTTTATTCAAAATATGAAATACAATAATCAGTAAATTGTCATTTTTTTTTGTTTGTAGCTGTGTAATATATTTCTAATTCCTAGTAAACAATTTTAAAATTTATTATTATTATTAAAAAAAAAATTAATAGAAAAATGAGGGTGGAGGGAGGGGGGCGGCGAGTTAGAAGGATGTGACATACTTTTTAGTCGGGAATTTTAGGAAATGATCAGGGGAAATCAGGGAAAAGGTCGAGGATTTCATTGGTCAAGTTTAGTAGACACCATGTTTGTCAATTCAAATTACAAAATATATTGGCCCTAAGGCATAAAAAAAGTAAAAAATGTAATTGATGTAATACTATAGCAATATATGTTAAATACATTCATATACTTTTATTATGAAGTTGAAGTTTGTACATTTTTACCAACTCAGACTGCACCCAAAATTACTCGACAACTTCAAATCCACAGTCCTGGTAGGCCTAGTTGGATTATTCTGAGTCGGTGTTTCTCAAACTGTGGTCCTTGGTTCATTAATTCAACAAAACTTTGAACGTCAAATGTGAAATTTACATTAGGAATAATGTTCAATAAATATGTTGTCATTACTAATAAAAATATATATCATTTTTGACAAAAGTAGGTTGTAGGCCTAAATTAATTTGGAAGGTCTTTATCTTATACATTTGTTTTTTTACCAAGTGATCTGCTACTGGATTTAGTCAGAGAGACACTCTTTAAGTAGGCCTAATATTACTTGTCTTATTTACTCTTTGACATCAGGGACTTGAAAGTTCATTGCAACTAATTTAGGATTCTTTAGAAATAATTTTCTTGTATAGGATTCTAGATATAATTGATAAAACTCAGCTTTTGAATCAATTTTGATAATATTTAGTTTATTTGACAAAAAACACTATGTTCTTTTTTATATTAAAGGTAGGCCAGATTATTGTGTCCCAACCAATAGAAAGAATCTAGAAAATGTGTTGAAATTCATGATGGCTACAGCTAGGGAAAACCTGGAAAAGTCAGGGAATTTTTTGACGTCCGGGAAATGTCATTGAATTTAATCAAATATAAGGAAGTGTAATGGAATTCAAATATTTGACTAATTCAACACCCAAACATTTACTAAACAAAAGCGATAGATTTTGTTCTTCGCTGCTAACAAAATGCATTACCTAGATATTGCAGCCATGAGATGGTTGAAGCCTACAGGGTTTGTTTTATAACAATTTTGTACCTACATAAAGCCACAGCTAATACCTAAAGCAATAAGCATTAAATATTTTTAAAAAAAGAACTTAAAATAATGTTGATATTTTTAAGCATGTCTGTTTTCAAAAATATGTGATCAATGGAATAAATTAACAAATTGCCATTAACCAAGTAAATCTGTAAAAAAAAAGTTAATAGAGGAATTTTTTTAATGTCTGGGGAAAACCTGCCGTGTCAGGGAATTATAAAAGTCTTGTAACTACCATGTGAAAGAAAAAAAAATCTTAAAGAGTTATATTAAAACTGCCATGCCTTTGTGTGTTTAGGCCTACACTTGTTAGACATATGTTTCCATATAAACCTTTTTTAGGCCTAAGATAAAATAAATAGTTCATTGATATTTAAAAAAAGTTGTTATGAAGAGAGATTTTTAAACACTTTATTGACCAGGACAAATTCAGGAAAAATTGCCAAAATGTACAGTAGGGGTTTGTTTTTCTCACTTATATTCCTTCATAGTTTATTTGGATCTCAAAAAAGACCAACCATCTTTAACCCCGAGTGGAAAAATAAAACAACTTTTGTTTTTACAAATCCTCATAAGATTATGTACATAAAAGAGTTTATAATTATATTGTAGTTATTAAAACTGAATGTATTTGTCTTGCTCCTATAACATATGATTATGTTTAATATTCTGTTAACCATATCGAATCTAATGTCTCTCTAGTATTAAACTCTTAGCCAGAGGGCTAGACAAAGCAAAAATTGAGATTACTTAAATATGTTGTTCATTTTAAAACTTGGTTTTAGCAGAATTAACATATTTATCGGCTGGGCCTTTGTGTGGGTTGAGAAACAGACGCTTTAAAGGTTTGCGTTGACGATCCACCCCCCTCCCCAGCTCTTGATTAAATTAAAATGTGTCTATAAAGGACAACCCTACTAAAGGCTCCAGCATATAGGACATTAATTTTTATTCTGAGTAAAAAAAAATATATTTTCTCAGATGTCGTGGCAACCAACACATTTAGATTTTCCATGTAAGAAGTAAGATTACTTTCTCACGTTTTAATTTGCCATCCATTTATGTCTGATCGCATGTACCGTATTAATTGTAATTTATTTAAACTGTCAAGATTGAAAACTTTTAGGCCTTATCAGCTTTAGCAAACCATTTTCAATATTTGTTTTAGCCAAAATATTCACATAGAATAAAATAAGAAAAATTGTACACAGAAATGTTTCGAGGTGTTAGGGTAGCTATGATTAAAAGCCTAAAACTCACTTCAATGAGGAACCCAACTAAGTGTCAGGCTCCTCTAGTTTACAGGGTTGCCACACACTTGGGAAAATTGGGAAAACACAGATTTTTTTCAAAATCGTGTAAAGACATTGGAATTTTTATTAATTTGGGACATTTTAATTAAATCTTAAAGTGGTAGGTTTTTGGGTAAACGAAAAAGTGAACTGAAGGATTAATCACGCTGATTAAAACGTCCCATATTACCCCTTTAACAAGGGTTGCAAAGCTACAGAAGTTGTATTTCATCTTCACTCTTAAATCATCCTATTTAAAACACAAGTTACACAACTTCACACTAGTCAGTTTGATAAAAAATGAAATTTTATTACTCCTTTCTTCAATCTAAGCTGCTTGGAAAAATGTAAATTCCTTTTGGGTTACCGAGAATTTACAGATACTTTGGTGGTAATAAAATAGTGTCAACCCTGAGTTTGTTTTGCCGGCAAGGAAGAGGTCGGGGTTCGATTCCTGGTTGAGTGTATTAAGGGTGTTTTTTTGCAGTTAAGCTTCACTCTCTCTCCCAACAAACGAATTTATACAAATTTTCCCCTAAACTATACCTTTCTTCATTGCTATTCCATCAGCATAGTTAAAATGAGTACACCCCTGATGGTTAGGGAGGGTGTGAGGGCAACTTAATATAAAGAAAGAAAAAAAGGTTCTACATCAACATTTTTAAGGAATGGTATGGAGATTGTAGTTTTACAATTACATTTTATTTTTATAAATTATATAATATATTAAAGGTTAAGCATGATAGATTCCACCGTCATTAACACAGGCTATATTATCATTATATGATATCAATTTTAAAAATAATTTTCAAATAATTATTTGATTAAAATAAATGTTTTAATCATGCTGATCAACTAAAACTAGTCTTCGAAGTGATTATTTCCCTTTTGATGACAACTTTGAACAACCATAGATACACCTTGTTTCCACAGCGTTGGGCAATTCTATCCCACACCCTGGGTGTTGTGTTGACAGCTGTAACACTGACAACGGCGAGACCAGTTGAAGTGTGACTGTCATCAGATAGATGTAGGTCGTTGAACCTGGCTGAGCACAAAACGTTTTTATAGCTGTCACGGACAACATACATCCGTGCTGTGTTTAGTCGAGGCGGGTGAATCTAACGACATTGCGATGTGTGAGTTTGTTGCACAGTGTCTGATAATTGTTTGCAATGTGATAGGTATGCCTCTATAGCTAGAAAATACGATTTTTTAAAGCACCACGTTTTACTACCCGTTCGAGTCATACGCTTAAGTAAGCTAGTGCTGTTGGGGATGTAAAAAGATATATTTAAAAGAAATACACCCGACTGAGATTTGAACCTCGATCTTCCAGTCGTCGGTAGTCCATTCTACTGCGAGAGTGACGTGTTAGACCACGCGGCCACCGACGCGGGTATTTATAATAATGGTATGCTCACTTTCAGTTTTAGCCAAGCCAGTCGAATGTACAATTAATTGGGTTTTTTTTTAAGTTTAATTTTCAGGTGAAAAAAATTTCATGAAAATAGGAAGCGGCATTAGATCAAATCCTATAAAGCAACACAAGTAGCAAAACATTGGTCTATACCAGAGTGAAGATGGATTTTTGAAAAAAATCTAGCAAACTCTTTTAATATTTAATTTTAAGTCTTTTCTGTGGTAAATTGACAGTTAAAAAAAGGGCGTCATTCTCGCAATGGACTCGATTTGCAATGAGAGGAAGTTCGGAGTTCGAATCCTGGTCGGATGTACTGAGGGTGTTTTCTCCTAAGTTGTTTTCCCACTCTT
Source organism: Timema douglasi (assembly GCA_901482245.1). Taxonomy (NCBI): domain Eukaryota; kingdom Metazoa; phylum Arthropoda; class Insecta; order Phasmatodea; family Timematidae; genus Timema; species Timema douglasi. The sequence continues at coordinate 46,724 of CABEEJ010001999.1, forward strand.
TCTCCGTACAAATGCAGGTACATTTTCACTAAATTCAATCTGCCTCATCCCTAACACGTTATAGTATTTATAACTTAAATGTTAGGTTGTAAAACGCGGTGCCGAAAAATATGCATTATATATCACTTCTCTGAATTTTTCAAATTAAATTTTGAGTACTGCGATGTTCTTGTCCAATCTCTCCGGTCCTCTCTCTCACTCTTTTTTTAGAGTAAACATCTGTCCTGCAACTACTTATTTGGTTCATCTCCCAGGGTGACGGCAGATAACCGGCTCTCTTTCTAATTAAAACAACCAACCATATCATCCATTCTAATCACATACAGAAGCTGCCTGTCTCGTTACAAAGAAGCTTTAGTGAGCTATTTATGGCGGAGCTAAGTTTTTTTATTTCTTTATTTCTGGCCTTCACACTAGCACTGACATTTCTTTGAAGAGGATAAAAAATATGTCTGAAGTATGCTTTAAACTTTTTGTGTGATAGGCGTGCCATACAAGTGCATATTGGAACAAACAGAATCGTCTAACCATCGAAAGACCCAACCAGGCACGTACTGTTCAAATTAAGTAACTGGACGCTACTTTAAAAATAAATGGTATGTAACTCCGCACGGAATTTCTCGCTCTAGTGTTTGAAAATGGAGATATTTACTCAAAACTCGTAATATATGTGAAACGAAATAATATACACTAAGCAAACCCAAACATAAATTGCACTATACTTATGTAAAACTTTTTTTTTAGTCTCGGTTTTAAATTTTATAATTTTGTTTTTAAAGAATTAATGTCCTCTTTGTATGTTTGGGCAGATAAAAAAAGATCAATGTTGGGGTCCACAAGGGTCAAAACGTCGTATTCAAATTTCAACTTCCAGTTAAAATTCTCTACATTTTATTAGGTGTTGCAAATCTTCATGCCATCGCATTGGTATTAAATTCCTCATTTATAAATGTTTACCAATAAAAATGTAAATATTGACTATTGAGTCTAAAATGGATATAGATCATTGTTGTACAAACATTTTTCCTAAGAGGTTTAAGGAAAAACAACATAAACTTTTTGAGAGACTTATATTTAATTACTCTATGGCATTGGAGAATTATTGCGTTAAAACCTAAGTAGTATTTCTCTACAACTAAAGCTCACAAAATTGTATTAATATATTTGCCAATGTCTCAGAAACGGTTGGATTTATAAAAATATATTTCATATAAAAGTTTTTTATTTTTAATAGTACTACAATTTTGCAATGATAAGTTAATTTAGTATCTCAAATAGTTGCGGAGATACGGAAGTTTCTGCTTTTGTAAAGTACCCTAAAATTCATTTTCATGGTAAAATAAAAATAGCCCGTTTATTTATAATCTTAATTAATACCTAGATACGAATTTTAATCAAAATCGTTAGAGTAGATTTTGAGAAAATCTATTTTTTCTCGTTTCGCTCTTTCTTAAACTACTCTTAGTTTTAAGATTAAATAGACACACAGACAGACGTCATTGCAAAGATCTCTTTTTTGGGTTCGGAGGGGTCTTGAGACGTCGACATCCATCAACATTTTAGGTTAGATTTTCTTTTGCGGTTGCAATACTTTTACCTTTTGTGTTCGAAAAGTTAATATATATATATATTTACGTATAGCTTGAAATTTATTTGTTTTATAAAAATATGATTCTTATACAATATTTGTATTATAAATAGACCTACATATTTGTAACGATAAGTAATTTCATATCGCAAATAGTTTAGGAGATACTATAAAAAAGATAATTTATGCAGAAGACCGGAGCCTTTGAAGTCATTTTGCCGAAATATTGAGAGAAGCCATTTTGTTTGGAATATTTATAAATGTTTAGAAATAAAATTTAATCAAAATCGTTAATAGTTGATTTTGAGAAAATCAACATTTTATCTTTTTGCCCTCCAGTAAACTACCCTCAATTTTAAGGTTAGATATCAAATTCCCAAAATCCTTCAGGGCAACCCTATGAAAATCCTAGATAACAAGCTTTAGCTCGATCGGTAAAATAGTTTAGGCTCTAGTTGGAGGTACAGACAGATGGAAAGTCAAAAACAGCTTTTTTGGATTCGAGGGGCCATGAAACGTCAAGATTAATCAAAATCTCGAGTTCGATTTTTTTGACGATCACAATAATTTCTCTGCCTGTAAGATAGCGAGAAAGTAAAAATCGAATTATTTAGGTTGAAAAAATGGAAAAAAAAGTCTTGTCTTTTCTCATATCTCGATAGCACATTCCTACCTGTGCTACAAAGTGTATTTTGAAATGTTCTTTAAATATTTTCCTAAGAATGTACATGTGTAGGTCGGTGACCTGGCGGTCTAGGGGTAAGGTGTCAGACTTCTGTGCTGGCGGCCGGGGTTCAATCCTCGGTCCCGGCAAAGATTTATCTGATTACCAAACCCTTCCTTCACCTCTGACAAGACATCTTGTGAATGTGAGGAATGCCAGGCCTCCACCGTGGTTCGGATTCCACGTTAAACTGTAGGTCCTTCATTTCATCTCACAATCACCCTACCATTTCACATTAGCGTAAGTGCGTATAACCCGAACGGGTAGTAAGACGCGGTGCTAATAATAATAATAATAATAATAATTAATAATAATTAATAATAATTATACATGTGTAGCATCTTTTAGAAAACATAAACTTTTTTTGCACTCAATATTAGTAATATTTTATTATATTACTATCGTTAATTTATGGGTATTTATCCTATTTATTAAACGTGACCATTTCAATTTACATGGTCTAATATATGAATACATGTACAATTATATCTAGTGACTTTTTCTAGCATTCAGGTATGTCCATTAATAAGAAAATTGTGGAATACCATATCAAAATAATACAAAAAGTAATTAGTCACAATCTAAGAGTTAGTACCCTATTTTTATACTAGTAAGTTATTTCTATTGTCAACATCCCTTTTTTCTCAACGAATACAAAACCTAAAGCGATGAATAAGGTTTCAGTGGATAGGATTTTTTTTACCGACCTTTGACATAGCATGGCTCAGTTGTTAAAATACATTGTTTGTTTAAAATTTAAGTTAAAAGAAAAATCTAACAATATTTTTTGTATCAATTACCGAAAATAAACTCTCTGCTATTTTGTGAATACATTTCGCTGAATATTCAATTTAAACAACCCAACAAAATACTGAATCTTTTTTTGGGGGGGGAGGGGGGGGGAGGTTGAGTGTGCGAAAGTTTTTCTAGGGTTTACTGGTTATATAATATTAGTTCTAAATGAAAAGATTCAATTTCAAAGCAATGCGTCTAGCAATGGCTTGAAGCGAAAATGTGCGCGCAAAATCTCAAATAGCACTAATAAACGTAAACTCGTGTCCTTCAGAGGCAGTCAAGTACTCTTAACGATCACTCGACTACCGGGAGGTATTTATTTAAATCACATTTTGTAGAATTTATATTCATTTAGTACTATTAGATTTAACCATGACATCGATAATTATTGCATGTATGTCTGTTTAGACAAATATAATACATTATTTATTCTTTGGTATTGTGAATATGATTTTTTTTTTTTTTAAGAGGCCTTGAATTCTCTGCTCGTAATAAAAACAAGTTCCTGCAAGTCTCGACGATCGCACACCATTTTTAAATATGGAATTCTCGCCGACAGACAAATGTGTTTTTTACAAAATGTTGCCAAGTACTGTTATACCAAGGTAAGCATGTTACTAAAACAGGTATTCAACTACTTGATTGAACCATCGAGCTCATTTTAAAAATATATATCAAGACAATTTGGGGTGCTTTGTACCCACTACGTTGTTCGAATGGTATAAAGTCGTCATTCTCGAAATACTAGACTATCGATTACACAGAAACCGGGATTCGATTCCTGGTCGGGTGTACTGAGGCAGGGATTAAATTTTTTTTCCCCCATTCTTTCTCTACACCTAAATATGTGATCATGTCCTCCAAATTTAACTTTATCCAATACATTGCCCTCTTAGCACATATGCGTACAACCCGAACAGGTAGTAAGACGCGGTGCAAAAAAAACAAATGTATAATTCTGTCATGATGTTAAAGAACTTTGTAAATTGTCTATTATGAATTCCCAGATTTTATTTTACCTAAAAGGTCTACATTATCGAAACTAATTCACCACTAGGTATGTTAAAAATAGATCAATGGATATTATAAGATTACTAAATAATGCATTATTTTTTTAATATAAAACATGATTTTGGTCAAAATAATTCAAATATTGCTTCAGTAGGAAAATAGTTGAATTTTCTTCACGTGGTCATGTCAACAGTTCTTGAATATCTTGTCAAGGGTGTCCTGGAATTTAATGACATTAAACTTTATGTTTATACTGAATCAACATTTTATTTATTTTGGCAAAATAAAAGTTTTGCTATAAAAAGTGAGAAAAAAAATACTGACCTTATCTCACGTCTCCTACATTCCCACCTTTGGACCGAAATATTGTTCGTATTCGTGCGTAGGTAGCAGCTTTCCCTCCACCGGGGAGGGAATGTCGGTTTTCCAACGTCATGTCGGCTGTGTCAAGACGATTACTCCCTCCTTGTAGTGGAGTGGACACGTCAAGGGTCACGCGATGAGATCTAAGTGAGGTCCGTTGTATTCAGGAACGTTATCGCGCAGATGGTGGGAACTAAAATTATATAGGTAAGAAGACTCGAACCGTGTTCTAGGGGATCCTTTTAAGTGCGATATTAGTTAAGCGGAAGTGTTTTTGTTTTCTGTCCCTTTGAGGTCACACATAAACCTCACAACACTTGTTTCTTACTTTAACCCCCCCTCCCCCCCTGTTCTCCTACTTTACCCCTATGCAACACCAGGTATACACAACCTGTGTTACAAAACTTTTCTCATCAAGAGTGAATATCATTATTTTATAGGGATGCTTTTTGTGACACTAAAATAAATCTAGGCTGCTCGAAAACAAGGTGCTTAGGAAAATATTTGATAAAAAAAAGGGGGGGGGGATAAAGATACTGGGGAGTGGAGGAGGTTACGTATTGAGTAAGTACGTACCCTCTACTCTTCACAAGACGTTAAGATAATCAAGTCCCTTGGATTACGGTAGTCAGGACATGCAGCGTAAATAGGAGAATCTATAACCGTGTTCAGATTACTGACTGGCAAACACAATTGGAAGACCTAGACACAGAGGAGAGGATAGCATTAGACTGGACATAACACAGAAAAAATGTAAAAAGGTGGGCTGGATAGAACTAGCTCAAGATGATAGGGTGTAATGAGGTGGACTGGGTAGAACTAGCTCAAGATTAGGACATATTGTGGTGTACTTTTGTAAGTTTGGCAATAAACTTTCAAGGTCCTAATACCATAGAGTAAGGAAGTAAAGAGGGACATTGAAGAGGAAGTTATCTACAAGAATATTTACTATCGGTGAAAACATGAACGCGTGTCTACCTACTGAGCTAAGGGCTCTGGGTTCGATTCCCGGCATGGCAGGAACAAAATATTGTTGATGAAATTGGGGCTTCCTCTTTCACAGTGATGATTTGACGGCCGGAGAGCTGAGAGCTTTAAGTTAATCAATAGGTCGGTTCAGAAAGTGAACATTAAATCCCCCCCCACAAATATATTTCATCCTACTTCTTAAGAACCGTCCGGTTTTTAAACATAATGATGTGTGTGTGAATATATAAGTTACTCAATGGGGTAGGAGTGACGAAGCCTCAATTTTTTTATAAGAAATGTACTTTCATTTGCACGTGGTTCATAGAGAAAACATCCTCTTATACCCGGTCGGTATTTGAAGTTCGATCTCCCCGTCGCCGGCAAACCAGACTAGATGAGCGTAACGTTAAGACCGCGTGACCACCATGTGCCTAAATTAATCCGTAGTCAAGTAGGGGTCTAATCCCCCCCCCCCGAACCCCCACTAAATTTGAAAAATAGATGACGTTGTAAGTGTTAAGGGTTGAATTACTGTGCGTTTGTGGGGTCTCTTAATGGAGAGCAGGGGGTGATGTATCTTCCTCCCCAATGTAGCATCCTGCTAGGGGATGAAGTGTTTATTCCCTGTTACGTACTATAGGGAGTAAATGCGGGGGGGTGTTTCGGAGGGGCCCTGTGATCCTTCTTTTTCACCTCCCCACTAATCCTCCCCCTGGTTGCTGCTGTGCCGTGTGTGGTTCCACCCCTAAAGTTGGGGTAGTTAATCAATACAGTGTCAGTTGAAGGGTTTAGTTCACCATTGGGTGAGGGGTGGGCTCGTAAGGCCGCTCGTTCTCTGCAGGGTTGCTGGGGGTGTACACGGAATATTGGAATCACTTCAGAGGTAGGCTCTATTTTCGATTTTATTTTGACGGTGTAAAAACTTGAGCTGAAATATCTTATCACCCTCTCCATTAGACTATCATAGCGCGCACATAACTAATGATTTATATGACCTTGAATGTTAATTGATTGGTCTAAAGGGGTGCTAATCTCTCGATAGACTGGACCGATCGGGATTCGAATCTCGGTCGGGTGTACTGAATTAGGGTGGGTTTTACTTATCTCTCCCTACACGCAAATGCGGGCATACTTCCTATAAATTCGACATTCCTCATTCTTAACATATTAAAAAAAAAATTGTAATTGAAATTGGAATAACTGTTGCGATAACATTACTTTTAGTTTTCCTTACTCTCGATAATTTCACTTATCAAGAAATCTTAACTTTTTGAAATTTCAAATACAATACAAACTATACTCCAATGGGCACCTCTTGACATTTAAAAAAAGTTTTTTAGATCCTTTTTCACGTCTTCATACGTCAGAGTTCATGCTATCTACAACAGCTGTCACTTTTGATATATATTATCAACACTGATGGAGGCCTAATAGTAAAATATTATCAGTTTTGGCCGCGATAAAACATGTTCGTTTTTTCTAGAAGAAGCTTCATATTAAAATTAGACTATACAGAGCGTTTTGAATACATTTTCATGGTCCTGAACGCCGTCCCTGACGTAGTTATATAACTGACAACGTTCAAGTTCACGGATATGTATATATATAATACACACACACACACGAGTATTTCTTATTCAATAATATTTAGCACCACGTCTTACTCCCCGTTCGGGTTATACGCTTTAGGTACTAATTACTCTAATGGATTAGGAATTGGTAAGGTAGAATTAGAGGAAGTGAACCCGCATTTGCGTGGAGGGAGAGTGGAAAACAGAGATTCGAACCTCGATCTCCCCGTCCTCAGCAGTAGAGCTCCACACGACAAGCGCGTTAGCCAACTACGCCACCAAGGCGGGTTTCTAATTCAATATATTTTCAAGAACGTTGAAGAAATCTGGTAAGTTCTCGTTTTTAATCGAACGAGTTCAACATAATTTTTTTTCTTTAGTTTTCTTGTTTCTTCTAAACTGTGATGTGATAAGACTGCCCAGAGTTTAAATTTAAACGTGGCTAATTAATTACCTACTCAAATGAATATGTTGACACATATAAAGTATAGTTTTTTTTCTCGCGAACATAATATCACTAACTACTGTGAAATTTATGTTGTCTTTTTTAAAAAATAAAATAAAACTTGTCATCCCGATATTTTCTTAAACCACTTATGGGAAATACTATTCAAAGTTTACATTTTCGAATAACTGAACTAACCCAAATGGTTAATTTTGTTTGTATTGATGGTCTACAAAACTATTATTATTAGCTTACTACTAGATAGGTTAAATACATTATTATAGTAATACTTTCAACATGAGATTAATTATTTGATTCATTAGGCTTACACAATTAATTGCTATTTATATAATTGTGCTCATACAGATTAAATACATTCCAATTTTAATAGGAAGGGCCTTAACAGATAAAAGCTAATATATATATGTATATATGTATGTGTGTGTGTGAGAGAGAGAGAAGGTATTCATATGCCACGCCTCCAGAAGCTATATGGATTGGTCCTCACCTGGATTTTTTAAAGTCCAGAAGCTACTTGGTATTTGATGCAAGACCATCTTTCAGCTTCATATTCGAGAATATCAAGAAGGGAGTGAAATAAATCTCGAGGGGGAGGCAAATTCTTTAAAGGGTAAGGGGGTTGCAATTCCCCTCTCCTCCCCCTAACCCTCCAGATTCCGTCGCCACTGGCTCAGTGATAACAGTACAATTATTACCCCGAACAATTTTTATTTCTAGCGTCGTGGCTTACTACCTGTTCAGGCTTACTTATGTACTAATTACGCTAATGAGCTAGGAACGAGGAAGGTTGAATTAGAGGGAGTGTACCCGTATTTGAGGACAAGTGGAAAACCCTTAAAGGAAAAGAATCACCCTCATTGCATCCAACATAGATTCAAAACCCGATCTCCCTGTCATCGAACAGTTTAGTCAAGTTGCGAGAGTATAGAGCCTTAGATCATGCGGTCACCGAAGCAGGTCCCAACCTAATTAATAGGCCGCGTGCCGATATAAAACTGCGGTTAGAAAGTGCGCGTTGAACGATTCCACCCCCCCCCCC